>JBBPTJ010000326.1:0-15895 GCA_038094035.1 Pulveroboletus aff. ridleyi
TTCGTGTCAAAATATTCGCTCGGTCTGGTTAAGGTATAGTTACAAAGCATGGTGAGATTGAGTCTGGTTAAAGACAACAGTCAGGTACAGTTAACGTCTGGCTATTTTTTCGTTTCCGCAGTGAATGTAAGTGCGAATTCCATACAAGACGAGGCCAACAGCGGTCCATTTGACACCCCCTTTCCCAGAGTCCTCCCGGAGCGAAACATGCAGAAACGAGTTGCTAAGTTTCAAGAAACGGTACACACAATTGAGTGATTTTACTCGGTTTCGGTGACAGACAGATGACTAGCATCAATATATAACACCTACAGCGGCGTTCACGTCTATTGTCGACGTATATAAGTAGGCGGATCTACCGGCTGCCTGTTGGTAAAACCTTCCCCCACCAGCATACATAGTCTGCCGAGTTGGCACCCACAATGGGGCCTGTCACCTTTTGGCCGACCCACGCTAGTGCAATCTGTCCCATCTTGACACCCTTTTTATTTGCAAGCTCCTCGACGCGGTGGATAATGGACTCGTCAGTTTCTAAGAGCTTCCTGTCGAATAGTGTCCTTGATGGCGTTGCCTCTAGTGGTATCCGTGCCCAAGGGCCTCTGATGCGAGAAGTGCTCACGGGATGATACCAATCCCATTGAACTTGCAGTATGCCAGCATTTCACGCTCCTAGGTTGCATGTCCCCCATCAGAACGGCTTACGTAGCAGGGGATGATCATACCTCTTCGCGATAAAGCAATGAATACTCGTCTTGCATACTAACAAACCTGGTCCAGCCGTTCTTCTCAGCCACATGATTCAGGCGGGCAAACTCCCAGCACCACATCGAGCTTGCACCTAGATAGCGTACTTTTCCGCTCTGAAGGAGGTCATGGAGAGCCTTCATTGTCTTCTCGGCAGGAACATCACGATCATATCAATGAATCTGGAGGAGGTCAATGTAAGGGGTCTCCAAGCGTGCGAGACAGGCCTCGACAGCGTTGAATATCACTGCGCGGGAGACCATGCTGGTTGATATATGGTGTTAGCCCCTTGAGACCAGCCACGATGGTCAAAGTCACGCCGGGATCATTGGCAACGATACCATGGCATTTCGATGCAATCACAACCTTGTGACGTGGGATCTGGGACTGATAAATACGACACGTAAGAAGGGATGGGAACGAGAACAAAACGTAACTTATTGGATAAACTTGGCCAGAAGGCGCTCCGATTCGCCATTGGAGTAAGAGTTAGTGGTGTCGATCGTGTTGATGCCCATGTCCCAAGCGGCTTTCATGATCTCGAGGGAAGGCACTTCATCGAGAATCCACGGCTAGATAGGGGGAATGTAGGTATTAGGCCACTGATGCAGCACGAGGAAGAGACGGGCGACGTTGGACGAGGCGAGAAGGTATACGCACGCTCCATTTCGATAAACCAAAGCTCAGTGCTCCCAGCTACAATGGTACCCTCGAGATTGGCCGACGTTCAGCTGGATCCTTGATGGAACTTACAATGGGGACAGAGACCTGGAGCCGGTATTCGACTTTGGGAGTAGACATGATGGAACAGAAGCAGGGATGGGGAGCAATCAAGTATGGATGGGCACCTGAGCCTCGGGCATGTTCATGTTTAAACGCCTCCAACCTTCCTAGTGGTCCCTGGGCGGGGCAGCCTATCGATGTTCAAACGCGATTTCTTTGTGGTATAGCGCGGTATTTTGTCCAATCGGAATAGCTTGATGAAGCTAAGAATCAGCTGATATAAGAAGAGGTAAGACACCACATGTTGTTTGCGAATGCAGCGTAAATGCTCACTTCCGAGAGGGTCGGCAAGGTACTTGGGGGCGCGCAAGTGCGTGTAGGGGATGGTCGACATCAAGAGGGGGCACATGCAAACGTGAGGCTCGTTTGGTGGAAGCTAGCACATGACGCTCTAGGACTGGGCACGCAGGCGACACTGGGGCTTGAAACAAATCCTTCGGCGGGGATGGGAGAGATGATAGCGATAAATGGGCTGTCCGGACGACGACATGAGGTAGTGAGCGACGTGCTAGAGCCACCCAGACATACCCAGTCTGCAAGTACTGTCACCTAGATCTTCCTGCCACTTTTTCCCCTGAAGCTGTCCTTGCTGCGACCAAATGCACACAGCGCCGAGCCTCCGCCGTCTTGACGTGGCCCTGTTGATCGCGACGGATGCACCAGCTGATGATCGGCTACTCGGGCCGCTGCTACGCATGTTCACTCTGTTTGAAGCAGAGACGGCCCATCCTTTGTAACGGGTATGATGCGTTTGGGGGAGCATCTAGCCCCGACCGCGGGTACGTGGAGAGTGCCGTCGACTTCCGTCTCCACGGTGTCATCACGTGACGCGGCAATTGAGCGCCCGTTAGTCACATTCCAAGTTGCCTCATTCACTTGTCCCAAGCAGACCACGAACGAAGAGCGACTAGAGCGTAGCTGACCATAATATCTGAAACTGACAGCATCTATATCGGGGGCTGGGAGATGCGTGTATCTGCCACGGAGCCATGCCCGTGCTTCACGCACGCCGACGGTTGTTTGTTCGTAGTGGGCATCGTTGTCACGGACGTGGGTCGTGTGTGTCCTTCTTCTCCCTCTGCACACGTCTGACGTGTCTGCCAGGATCATGCTGCTTGGTTTAGCTCCGAATCTGGCGCATGACGCTTCCACCACTACCCAAGTCACTCATGTTGCGTGCCCGTGAGTACATGTTCTCTCAGTGTCGCATGTCTCATGTGTTTGGTTTCAGAGACACGTCATACGTATCGTGCCGTGTTGTCCGAGCCTAGGATCATCATTCTGGTACTGTCTAATGAAGATGTGGACGATACGGCAGCACCCGATGGGATTGCAATGCAGCATACTCAGGAGTATATTGCGCTCCCTCGGTTGGCATCCCAGTCCTATCACAGAGCCACAACTGACCATCTTCTCACTTGGTTGTGCAGGTAAATCAACCGCCCTCAAGAGTGCTTCACATGCCTCCTTTCCTGCCTGCCTTTCTTGGGAGCTGACAACCGGTGCCAGATTTCCGAATGCGATTTGCAAGGGACAAGTGGATGGAAGAGCGTGCATCTTGGAGAGCAGTCCTACAGCTCAATCTCGTATGCTCCGTCAATAAGATACTCAAGGCAATCCAAGACGCCATCGATAACGATGATGAGGAGGATGCCCTTCCTTTTGCGGACAAGCATCATGTGCTCCGCCTTCACCTTCGCCCCCTTTGCGGTGTCGAGAGTGACTTGAAACACTTACTCAGTGTACGAGCCGAGGATGTGCTAGATCACTCTCCACAGACATCCCCCATGCTATCATCCAGGGCGTTTCCGAATTTTACGTTCGATCTCACAACTGGCGCAATTTCTTGCAGGCTTCCCACATAGACAACCCAGAGAATGATTGCAGACTGGTTAAGCATGACGGCGTGAGCAGTCAAGATGTGACCGAAGTGATTGCAGGCTGCAAAGACGACATCATGACCCTGTGGGCAGACCACCTCGTTCACGAAATGTTGCAACGATCCAAGGTCTGTCTAGAGGATTCTGCTAGCTTGTTTGTTTTTTCCTCTCTCCTTTTCTGAATCATTCTCATCTCATACACCTCTAGTTGTCTGGACAACTCAGGGTGTCTTGCTTCTCATAGTTATGATCCGACCTATGACGATATCGTCCGCGCACGCCTACGTACGCTAGATATCCAGGAGTATGAAATGAACGTTGTGGAAAGTACGTGGATGTTCCCACTACTCCGCAGCAAGCCAAGTAACTTGCTTCTAGATGGGGAATCCCGAATATGGAAAATTTATGATGTTGGCGGATCGCGACTCAGGTATTAGACCCTTTCTTTTCCCTCCATGACTGATCGCTTACGACTTTCTAGCATAACGCGTGGCTACCATACTTTGATCAAGTTAACGCAATCATCTTTCTAGCGCCTGCATCCTGCTTTGACGAACGACTGCAAGAGGATCCGAGGGTGAACAGACTCGATGACTCGTTCATCCTATGGAAAGCGATCTGTTCGTCCAAGCTCTTGAGCCGGATGACCTTTGTCGGCTTCCTCAACAAGGTCGACATCTTGGAGCGCAAGATCACAAACAGCGCCATGGTGAATCGGTATCTGCCCTCTTACGGGGACCGCCCCAATGACACCCAATCCATCGTCAAATGTATGCGCGCCACTTCCCACTCCACGTGTGTTGGCTTGCTGGGCGTGTCTCACGAGGGGCTACTCATGCTGGTTATGTCCGGTGGTCGTTTTTTGTCTAGTCCTCCACCAGAAATTCAAAGATACCGTTAAACACAACTCACCGGAGCCACGGATATGTCACATTTATTCCACCTCGGTTACCGTTGAGTCGACTTTTTCCACTTGTGCTTTCGTGGATCGCTTGCTGATTTATATCCCAGGATACGTGAACGACGGCGCAAATGTTGTTGTCTGGTGTGTGAACAATTTATTTTTCACTGCCTCTTGATTCAGGTTGGTCTAGTACACGATGGAATCATACAAGCGCATCTCAGGAGAGCCAACCTAGTATGAGGTCCTTATCATCCGTGTTACGAGCTAGATGCTCAGGCGGATGTCCGATGACGTGATCCTGATCCCAATGACGTTGACAAGCACCCACGCGGAGACCGCTCAAACGATGCTCTAAAATGAATATTCGATTTCGCGCCATTATCTTTCGTGGATTATATATATACATAATGCCATTTGATAGGTATCTTTTCTTCAGTATTATCCATGAATGCATAATACACACACTACCCAATGCCTGTCTCGTCACTTCTGCTATCTGCCCTTGTACGTCGTTATAACGGTCGCCAGCCCTCCCCCATGGGCCATTTGAGATGGTCCGATTCGGTCAGGAAATCCCGAGTAGTCCAAGAGACACTGATTAACATTCGCACTATAAAATAAAAAAGGACCTAATGCGCTGTCAGACTCACCGTGGTGCTCACTGCCCCCGTTCATCTGGCTCTTTACACCGGTCGCAACAGCTCAGATTCTGGATGCAGGTACTACCCCCGATCGTGATCTTCTATCCAAGCACCCAGTCCCCATGATCCTTGATTCTTGCGCTTTATATTTCATTCACCGGGAAGTTTCGGAACGAAGGTTAGGGCCTCATCTGCGGCACGGTCAATGAAGGACCCGATTGGTTGCTGAAATCTGTCAAGACCAACTAGTTGACCTGTGACCCTCAGATTAGTAAAATGATCACCGCAGGACGACCGCTTCGTTCCAGTCCTGCCTCAATGAGAAGTCCTGAGGGGTTGAAACAATCCTATAAAAGTGTTTCCGCGGTAGGACATCCTATGTGGAGGCTATATATGTGACCCTTGAAGCGCTCGTCTGCCTCAAGGCCAAGATACCATCAACCCTTGCCCAACTGTAATGAAATTGTGAATAGAGAGTTGCGTGCCTTGATCAGGTGTTGACTGGTCTCAGAAGTGCGTCAACTCACATGGTCTGATAGAGAGTAGCAAGCTGGCGAAAATTTCCCCTGTGTATGCATGTCTCTGTGAGGTCTGCAGTTGGCATTACTGTGATAGCTCACCAAGTCATCCGCAAGCTGCAACAGTGCTCAGCTGGGTCAGACTTTATCCACACCTTTAGCCCATAACTCACCTCTTCCGGCTGCTTTCCACGTCTTCCGGAGATAACGAGACACATGAATCGCTATAGAGCAAAGGTAGTCAGTCTGACACGGCCTTACGGGAGTAAATTTACAGACACACTACGGTTACCAGATTTACAGAAATCTGTCCCTAAATTTAGCTGGGCTGAACTGAGCTTGAACATCGGCGGCTATATTTCTCTTAGTCGTTACAGGAAGTCACCCACTCTCACATCAAAAAGCGAGTGCTACCTGGAGATCGTACATCGCCGTGCACGCCTGGCAAGGGAAGAGTTACCCGCACCCGGCCCTACCCACCATCAAAATTTCACAGTACACCCTTGGCCAATCTTAATTGAGATGGTGTGACGACTGGCTTGGTAATGGTTTGAACAGGCAGCAACATCTGGAAGAGTGAGACAGGTTGGGTGAAGCAGGTACTCGTGTGATGAAACACCAAGATGCAGCACTCACGAGCAAGAAGGCCTGTTATAATGCATCCAGCTTGACAACCTGCCTGGGCAATTCCGGGAAAACATGGGAAACGAATACTCCATAATGTTTCGCAGCGCAGAGTTGGGACGATCTGGCTTCCAAATCAGATCATGTGATGTGACGGAGTGCCTGAATCAGTCAACCAATTAACCTGGTCTCACGGCGGCCAAGCGCTGAGAACTCTTCTGCCAATTCCTGCTTGGAAACTCCTCAGCGATGTTGTAGTCTGCCAGAACAATATAAACCCTCCTTTACATTAGCTTGAGGCAAGCTCACCCACCACACTACTCAAAAATGTCTGAACCCTACCAAGAAGACCGGGCATCTACTACAACCTTTGGTGGCCCGCTGCACTTCGAAGAAGATATTGGCACTGGCCGTGAGTGGCTTTACTTTGTTGACCCATGGGCGTTCAACCCCATTCTCCAGGTCCATCAATTAGTACACTGAGTTCAGAAAGTGCCACTCGGCCTGACAGCGCACTATCAGACAGTGAGGCCTGCAATTTATTCCAACTCGATGCATAATAATATTAAACTACTCCAGCTAAGTCAGTTACAAGGATTTTGTACGCGCTGGAATCCTTTAAGGCTGGTGTTGACCGAGAATTCAAGGCGTTGAGCAGTCAAGTGCAAATGCTGGATGGTCGAGTGCAAATGCTGGACGGTCGTGTGGAAATGCTGGATGGTCGGGTGGAAACGCTGGATGGTCGGGTGGAAACTCTGAGAAATGGGACAGAGGTCCTCGTTCGTCATATTGCCGAGCTAAGAAATGAGGTGAATCAGCAGGATCCCAATTTTCGCCCTCGTCAGGTCTGAGGATGCTGATGCTGCATTTCACACCCCTTCCTTGTCACTGACAGTGACTCCCAGTCAGAATCAACCACCAGAAATAGAGATGGAGCTGGGCACATGCATGTACCAATAGTCTACTTCTGCGCAATGTGCAATGTTTTGGCAAGTCACACAAAAGGTGCGAGGGAAGTAGGGTATAGCATGGGTAACACCGCGGGTCGGCTGACTACTGAGGGTCTCAGAGGGTATTTAAAGTCGCATACCTGGTCTCATACAGTACCTATAAAGTCACATAGCCAGTCTTGTACGCCGGTACCTAAAGTGGTAGTGTAGTGTCTGCCCTTATGTCCTCAATCTTGGTCATGAAACAGCCATCCCCTCGCGTCAATTCCACCTGATGACGTGAGCCAGAATCAAAGCTCTCCTTGCCTCTTTCCCGAAACTCATCCCCACCAACAGCCAACACACCTCCGTCGAGACCGCCGAAGTCCGTTATGTCTACCAACCGCTTGAAGATCTCTACATCTTTCTCATCACCAACAAAGCATCGAATATCCTCCTGGACATCGATACGCTGCATCTCTTTTCCCGCGTGGTCTCAGACATGTGTAAGAGCGTAGAAGAGCGCAAGATTCAAAGACGGTGTTCGAGCTGCTCGGTGCTTTTGACGAGATCGTGAGCTTGGGCTATTGGGAACACGTGAATCTGATGCAAGTCCAGAACGTGCTGGAGATGGAATCGCACGAAGAAAAGATCCAGGAGATCATTGTGTGGGTAAGCATCGTCCACACGTCCTCTGAAACAAGCCATCTCATTACCCCATGCCCGACCACAGAACAAGGAAGCCGAAGCAAAGGAGGAGCTCAAACGCCGTGCCCGTCAACTCGAGATGCAACGCCGAGAACAACAGAAACGTACCACGGCCCTGGGGGGTGGTGTTGGGAGGGTTCATACCTCGGCGGTGGCGTGTCAGGCTATTCGCCCGTCTCGCGATACGAAGTTTCCGACACCCCATCCACGCACACAGCATCGCCTGTGCCTATTGCAGCGTCTCGCTCGCCCCACTTCAAGACGGGCGGTATGAAACACGGGAACAAGAAAACGAGACAAGCAGAATTATTGGATCTCTCGGTGGTGAGGTCCTCACCGTCGAGGACATGTCTGCCCCTCCAACGCCCATCCCCGTCGAACCACCAACCCAGATCCAAGAGGTAGTCTTCCGTCTGTAACTCCAGAAAGGCAGGTCTACCTCACCCTTTCCATCAAATGTCGGTCCGATGATCTTTGTGTATTTCCGCAGCGTGCATGTTGTCATCAAGGAAACCGTCTCGGTCTCACTCCTTCGCGAAGGCGGCATTAAATCTATGGAGCTCAAAGGTGACATGAACCTCCAAGTCGCCGATCTGTCTAACGCGCACATCAGACTTGTCCTCACGCTTTTCGACTGACTTTGGGTCTGAGCTCCAATTCAAACAACATTCCAACGTCGCCAAGTTTGTCCTGAACCAGGAGAAGGTCATTGCGCTCAAAGATCCCTTGGGGGTGTTCCCAGTTGGTCAGGCACTCGCCGTGCTCAAGTGGCGCTATGGAGGCCGCGACGAGAGCTATGTCCCTCTATCGAGTAAGCACCCTTCCTCACTGGCATCGCTGCTCGTGTGATCATTCATCCTTTTTCTTTTTCTCTTCTTTTGCTGCACGTAAAGTCAACTATTGGCCGTCCCCCTCCAACGATGGCACATGCGACGTCAACATCGAACACGACCACATCACCCTCTACGACGTCATCATCTCCATACCCCTCCCCACAGGCTCCTACCCGACCATCTCTGACCCGTCCGCCAACTGGTCGCTCAACCCCTCCACACATGCCCTTGACTGGTCCATCCCCAAAATCTTGGCTGACGAGCGGTTGGGTACGCTTGAGTTTAGTGTGGGCGGGACGACGTTGGGGCGTTCTTCCCTGTCAAAGTCACCTTTGTCGTGCAGGGAAGCTTGGCTGGGATTGGGGTGGCGAGAGTGACGAGAATGAGCGGAGGAGAGAAGGTGGTGTTTTCGTCGGATGCGGTAGTGAATACCGAGGAGTATGTCGTGCTCTGAGTGTTGTTCGGTGCCACCATCGTTGGTATTGTTGTCAACGGACTGTTGTACAAATCCACGGTGGTGATACATTTGTCAAGACAGCCTCTATATGCCTGTTATGAACGATGGATACACCAAGGGGGGGACGGGGACGCAGACGCAGACGCAGACCTGGAGGACATCACCTTGGTGCTATCGACGCGCGAACCTGGTGCAGTGATGCTACCACTCAGTACTCATCGTTCACACGCTGGAATGCATGGATGATCACGTCGAGGGACGTCGAGGTAATCTTTCGATTCACGCCTTTTCTCGATCACCCGACTCGTCGTCGTTGTCAGTGCCCGCATCGTCTCGGACGGTGCTCGCTGTCGAGGTGACACACCATACCGGCCGACTGAGCAAGGATACATTGCGCGCATTGGACATCGAGAACATCCAGGAAAGGCAAACCTACGTCTGTGGACCTGAGGGCCTTGAGCAGATGGTGCTCGGCATGTTGGGAGAGATGGGGGTAGACTCGGGGAGCATCAAGCAAGAAAAATTTACGTACTAAGGTATGATGCATTATGGATTGTATGTTCAGTGCCTCCTATGCTGCGCCCTTGCCTGCTGCTGCTGATCATTAATGTTCCATATGATGCTATCACTGTTGTACAAATGTTACTATGTATGTACAAGTAGGAACAGTTCAAAAGAATATGACGACAGCTCTTTTCGAGTAGATGCTGCTGATACGACCTATGACCGCAAGGGCAGGAGATATTCAGCACTTGCCATCGTCCAGTTCCCACCGACCATACACGCCCCAAACCTACAAGTGTACGTGGGACCGTTGAGTCGAGAGTAGAGAGCCGTCGAGACTAGACGTACTATGTCAGAGCATTCCTGTGCGCCTGGGAATTGCATATGGTCGAAGTGAATCGGCGTCGTGCCACAGAACTCTCACCAGTCGCTCTTCTCAGGGAGATTCACTAGCTTACGCGTGACATACTGATGGAGTGGTCAGTCTCGATATGCGCTTTAGGAGATCGAGTCATACCTTCCTTCCAGACCCTGGTAGAGTGCAGCCCTGAAACGTATTTTTCAGTATTGCATGCGATGATCTATGAGGGAGTCTACCTTGTCATTCTGTTCATCCCAGTGTGTTGTGCAGGCCGGTTCTTGTTCATTGATTACCCATCGGCCTGCCATAGTACCCAGACCCTAGTACGACCTCAGTCTCCTGGACATCCCGATACAAAAATCACTCACCCTGTCTTCACAGGACGTTAGTAGATGTGGGGTTCCATGGATGTCGAGCGACGTGGCCTTGGATGCATCCAGCCGATGCGCCCACGTCCAGTCCGCTGGCACGTTCTTCAGTTGCGCAGTATACTCCCTCATCGCATACGTAGTGCATTTTTGCGCCTCAACATGGTCCCAAAATACATGGAGCCGCCGACGTTCCTCTTCTTCATGCTGCTCGCACTCTGTGACCTCCTGTCTCCACTTTTCTCGTTCTTGCTCCCATTCCTCCCTCTCACAGCGCTGCATCTCCTCGAACGCACGCGTGTGACGTTCCATCTTACCGGCCCATGTCCGTCGGACTCCTTCTTGGTGTGCGTGTTCCTCGTCTATATGGTGGATCACCTCTTTCTTGTGCTGTTCAGCGTCACGTTTCCAACCTTGCTCTGTGTCTTGTTGTTCCTATGTCCTGCATTGCCATTCACGCTGTATGGCTGCATGTTGCGTGTCCTCTTGTTCCCAGCTCCGACGAATGGCGTCCTCGTGGACGGGTCTGGCGGACAGTAGCTGAAATGTACGACGGTGTGATACATTGTGAACACGAGGGACAAGAAGACAAGGAGTGCGACGATCCAGCATCCAATCTGGAGTAATATGGCCGTGTCTGTCTTTCTGCGCTTCGCATTTTGAGGGAGCAACGGCACGGCCTCGAATGCACGGCTGAACGAAATAGAAATTGAATATGAGAAGGCACGGAAAACGAGCGACGCACTGGTCTACGATTACGGCCATCGTGGATGCACTGGTGGCGCCATAGCCTGCGGATGGATGAACATCATAGGTGCCGCTAAGAGGTGTGCGTTGTGTTGGGGGGAGGCCCTCACCAGCCGCTGTCACCAGGCGATAACGTTACACATGTGCTGCGTTGTAGATGCTCGCACTCAAAGTCCGCGAAGTGGCCAAACCAATGTGTCTTGACGGAGTGTGTGGGGGTGGTTTGCAGTGAGAAGTTGAAACGGGCGGGGCAACAGCGATCGTATTTCCAGTGTCTGGCAGACGGGTGACGCTGTTTTCGAAAATAGACCTTGTCACAGTTAATGATCATCAACATCCATGCTTCGGAAATATTGTGGCATGGGTCTTCATACGTCATGCTTCGTCCGTGTTTCATCAAAAAGGCCAGATCATTGACCAACTATTATCCTTTTGGGTGAGTTAGCGCAGTGAGAAAATGATGTCAAAAAGCACTTACCTTTGGGCTCGGAACGCATCGGAAATGATCAACTCGGACGAGCCAGGAGGGCATGTTCCGACACGACCGCCGACCGGTGGCAAAGGACGTCTTGCGTTTTTGTAATCCAAGAATTTGAGAACCCAGTGAGGATCTTCTTTATTTGACTCGTTCGTATGATCATCATGAACCTTTGGACGACGCTTAGCTCGTAGCGCACGATGAAGTAGCATGTTTATTGTGAGCTGTACGTGTAGGGTAAGCGAGCGTGTGAGCGTGCGGGGGTCATCTCATGGGCTTACGGAGGCATCCCTCACAAACAAGGCCCCAGCGTCTGGAGAGCTTCGAGGTGGTGCCCCCGTATGGGCGTAGTATGGTGGAGTCCTCCTTCTTGCCCGAGTTGAAGGGTCCGAAGAGTTCCGTGTTGCCTGAAAAGGACACTACAGATCACAACGTTTCTAGTAGCAAATGTCACCTCAACTGTGGGCTCGTCTTCCCGTCTACCATCAGCAATGTCTCAAGTTGCGCAGGCGGATTGGTCTCCCTCATCCTGGAGGTCAAAGCATGCCGCTCAGGTGAGAAACCATTCACCCTCGTTTCCGTAGAGCTTACACTTTTCCCGCAGTCGGTAAACTACCCAGACTTGGAACAGCTCTCTGGGTACGCATCACTTTCATGACATATCTCATCCTGATCATCCGAGGACAGCGTTCTAGCCAAAATCAGTACACTCCCTCCTCTCGTGACACCATCCAAGGTTGTCTTTCAACGTTACAGTGAACCCCAGGAACGCTAATAGTCCTCAACTTTAGATCGAGCGTCTGCGTTTCCAGCTGGCAGCGGTCCAACGAAACGAAGCGTTTCTTCTCCACGCTGGAGATTGTGCAGAGAGTTTCGATGCATGTACGCAAGTGCGTGTCACCATTTCTCTCCGGACACTCACAAGGTTCCTGACCGACCTGACAGGAAAACATATCCGCCAAGATTGGACTCATCCTCTCTTTTTCTCTCATCCTGATCTGGGGGGCTCGTCTGCCCGTGGTATGTCGCCGATGATCCGTGTAACGCGATATGAATCTCACGAGATGTGCAGATACGTGTCAGCCGCATTGCGGGTCAATATGCCAAACCGAGAAGCAGCGGCATGGAACGGATCGGGGATAGAGACGTCCTCAGTTTTCGGTACACTCAGCACGTCCCCGCAGGTGGCTTAGGATGACTATTCATGTAGGGGCGACAACGTGAACGGGCAAGTATTCCCTTGATCACCCACGTCATCCTCAGATTACCCTGCCTGCCAGCTTAGACCCGGACGACAGAACTCCAGATCCACAGCGATTACTCAGGTCGGGCCTCATTCGGTATTATCCCACCTGTCTCACACGGGACTAGTGCCTACTTCCATTCTACGGCGACATTGAACTACATCCGTGCGTTACTGGCTTCGGGATTCGCTTCCCTACATCACCCGAGGGATTGGTCCCTCTCACATGTTCGCTCACCTTCCCTCCGGTGAGTTCCACACCACCTCTTCGTTGCACGCCTGATTGACATACACCCAGATGCGAATTTGAGAAGATCACAGAGGGTCTCGCGGACACGTTGGACTTTAGTCGTACGATTGGCGTTGACTCAGGTAGAGAAAACGTCCTATTCGAATGTGGTGGTGGCCGGGGTGTCCTCGGCGAGGCCAATTTTTATTCCAGGTTCGTCGCATATTATTGGTGTCGACGTGAGGGTGCATGTTGACGCATGTGGAGCAAGTCATGAGGGCCTCATGCTCGATTATGAACAGGCACTCGCCCATGAATTCCTGCTCGCATGTGGCACATCACACGAACGGGCCTATTATAACACCTCTGTGCATTTCTTGTGGATCGGCGACAGCACCTGACAGCTCGAGGGTGCCCATGTCGAATATTTCTGTGGCATTCGCAACCTGATTGGAATCAAGGTGGGTCCATCACTGGGTAGCGAAGAACTGGTTGACTTGCTCCAAGGTAAGGGCCCGTCGTCCATTTTCTCCGAGTTCATCACTCACCCTCGTTCTCTGCGCATCCAAAGTCGTCAATCCTGACAAGGAACTCGGTTGCATCATGCTGATCACGCGGTACGGAGCCAGCAAGGCCAGTCGTTCCTCCACTCTTGACAGGGCAGGCCTGATATCTGACGTTTTCTCCAGATCGAGATCCATCTCCCAGGCCATATTCAAGCCGTCCAGGCATCAGGCCATCCGGTCGCCTGGATATGCGACCCCATGCACGGCAAGTGCGTTTCTCATAGCTTCCTTGCCACAGGTCGACGCTGACAGTGTATGTCCGCACTCAGCACACTCACATCCGGAATGGGCTTCAAAGCCCAGCATTTCGGAATGATTATCAACGAACTGACGTCGTGCATTCGGATTCACACCGCCTGTGGTTCCTGCCTTGGTGGCATCAACCTCGAATTCACCGGCGAACTCAACGACCAGGGGTTCAGCGTGACAGAGTGTCTGGGTGGTAGTATGGAACTCAGCGAGGAAGAACTTGGGTTGAGATATCAGGTACGTCATGCCTTTTTATTCTGAATGTCTCGTGCTGATCCCGTCAAGTCTCACTGAAGGAAGTCAAAGCGCCAATAATCAGTGCCTTGGGCTGTGAGAAAAGGTAGCTGGATGAAATCAAAATAAGGGCCATGCAGTTTAATTCACTGTCAGCTGTAGACACTGATTGGGCGTTTTAGCTATGAATAATCATGGCTGATAGCTTTGATTCACACTGCCCATGGCAGCACAAATTAAGGGTAGTAGCAGTGAGTTTTATGCTGGAATGTCTGTGATACATAGTGTTGCACACAGGTCTTAAGCCCATCACTCCGGTTGGCAATTTACGAGCAGTCTATATTACATTGCAGCACTAGGTAGTATGGAGGACTGCGCGAGTAACCACCACAGGTACAACTTAGTGACAGGGAATGATAGGATGTCCTGCTATCGAACAGGCCTAAGACGCGTTGATCTCTGAGTTTGCCACCCCGACGGTAGCATAGCGACCCTTCGAGCGAGTGTTGTGCTCCTTGGACTAAGTCATCATAACCTAAGGATCAGTTTCGGCAGAGACACAATGTAGGGCACAAACACTGTTCTTTCTTTCACTTGCTTTCCCTCCCTTGCGCTTACGAGTTGCTTTCTTCGGCATCAAATCACCATCATTGATCTGTACTTTTGTTAGTAGATACCAGACTGAATGTGTTTACCAAGACTCAACCGCGAGTGATTCGGTCTTGTCTTCGGAGGCTGTAGCCCCTGATCTATCATCATGGCCGCTTTTCGGGTCTTGGTTAATGTGCAGGATAACCCTTGGCAATGGACGTGTTGCCTTGGCCTGCATCTTCTCTAAGTTACGACAATGAATCAGTAACGTGTGACGGTACATACCTGTGCCACACCAGGCCCATGATTTGAGACGATTAGTTGTTTCGCAACAGTCTCAACATCTTGCTGTGTCGGCAATGCTCTTGGGGAGTTATCGTTGTCGGCACGATGCTTCTGTCTGAGACCTTTGAAAAGGGTAAGGTTGGCGCAGCAGATGCGATCCAGCTCTTCGTCTTCGTCAACCTCTGGATGCTGCAACTCGCCTAAATCACCTGTCGCCAGCATGCACTGATATCCTTTCGATTGCGTAGTCCCGAGATCCTGGGCTATTAGTATGCAAGCGACATGTGGAATTAAAAAGTATTCAAAGAATTGTGTATGTGAAAGAGGTTTGAATCCATCTGTCGGAGTCAGGTTCCTCGGAAATAGGCCAAGGAGGGTGTGCATGATAACCACTCTGCCCTTGGGTCCATAACTAAAATGTTAAGTGCACAGTATGGACTCGTCAATGTGCAGAAAGACACGTACTAGCCTACCCGCGAATCTTTCATGACCATGATGCTCAGACTGTCATGTACAGCCTTGGAAGGGTCCATTGCAGCGAATTTGGTCATTGTTAGACCAGCAACCTCCAGCTCGCATTCAAGTGTCTCCCAGACACAAGACTCTTCTTCTCGCAATTCCTGGTCCTTGGTGACCTGCTGCAACAGATGGTATAATGCGATGATGCGTCGTGGGATTTCTGTGAAGTCGACAGAATCAACTGGCCAGCCATGCTCCAAGGCATCGTTGACCTTTTCTAATCTCGCCTTATTTTTCTTGATTAGGTTACAGACCTGATGGGCAGTGTAGAATGCCGCCGAGCGCCCTTTTTGTTTGCGAATAGACCTGTAGGAATTAATTGCACTATGAAGAACCATGGAAACATCCGCGGCTGCCAGAATTGGGTCCTTACAAGAGGTTGCTGGGCAATGGCGAAGGATTTCATCATCTGCAGGCCCGTCAGTGTCATCTTCACTGGTCATTAGACCAGGAATGTGGGACTCTTCATCAGCACGAGCCTAGGAACACAGTTAGCATGT
>JBBPTJ010000327.1:0-15846 GCA_038094035.1 Pulveroboletus aff. ridleyi
CTAAGCAATGTATATATGTTTGGAAAGCCCTTTATCAGGGCTTTCTACCAAGGGTAAGGTTTAGGGGTCTTCATTTAGTAGTTCTCTAGATATTAGCTCAACAATCAAAATAATGCAAACATTGGGTTGGTTTTGTTGCTCACTGTATATGGGAACAAGTCAGACGACCGACCAGCCCAGTAGGGCCTGAGGTGAAGGTGATGAATCCGCCCAAACCCAGGAAGTATGGGGGTCAGGATGACCTCGAGAAGTTCGACGACTGGCTGAGCCAGTTGTTGAAGTACTTCCATATATTCAAGGTCACCAGACTGGATTGCAATGAGGATCGTGTACTGTACACAGGGTTGTACTTGGAGGACCTAGCTTCCCAATGGTACAACCAAGAGGTTGAGTCACCAGATTGAGCAATCTGGTTCTGGTCCTTCAAGGACCTGATTACTGGACTGTCCAAACACTTCGTGCACAAGGCCTCAGTGCAGAACGCAGTGGACCAGTACGACCACACAAGGTTTTCCCCTGAAAAGGGGGCCCTCACCTTCTACAATGACCTTAGGTGTTGTGTATACTGGATGGTACAACCTCTAGATGATTATTTGTTCAGGAGGAAGTTCCTCTGTGAGTTACCCCATGTGATTATATGTAGTATATTCGAAGCTCATGGTATATCCATTGAACACTCCAGCATCGAGGAGATCCTTGAGGAGGTCTGGTGGATGGAGACTGCCCAGAAGGCCATTAGCCTGCATATGAGAATGAGCCACTTTAGCTCTGGGAGAAGACCTCCCAAGGACAAAGTGGTTCATACCCACAGGGAAAGAGGGCTGATGGGGCCTTGGGGGATATGCACAAGTATGTACATCATGGCAATATGCTATACTGTCAAAGGACGGCCAACTTGCCCAAAACCGTGAGTCTGGGCAAGGCAGGAGCAGGTGTTTCCCGGTCAAAGGGTCCAATGACCCAGATGAAAGGATGGTATCAACTGCCAGATAAGGGGAGGATGCAGGGTGTCACCTGCTTCTGTTGTGGTAAGAAAGGCTATATGGCCAACTAGTGTGACCAACTTCACAGGGACCTAGCACCAGCAGGAAAACCGTAACTGTATGCTGTGGACATACAAGAAGACAAGGGGGATGAACCCCCGAATGATAATATGGACACGGGTCCCAGCAACGAGGCAATGGCCCCTACCGACCCTGAACACATAGCAGAAGCTACCGATGTGGTCGATGACAACCCTGCCAATGAAGGCCAAGCAGTCAATGACCACTTTGAGCTGTATTTGGAATGTTCAGACATCCAAGAGGATGACGAACCCATCGCCTACTTGGGTGCCATGCACAACCCAACAGAAGATAACCAGTCCATGTGGTGCATGGCGATGGAGATCACCAATGGGGATTCATCCCCTTTGGGCCCTGAGCTACAAGGGGATGAGAATCCCAAACTGAGGTGGACATGGTCCCCAATATATGGGGTAATCCATGAAGGCAGTGACTGCCTCGAGTGCCAGCAATGTATTGCCCATATCACAGCTGATATTGATGAGGGAGATCCCTCACTGAGCATAGCCCAGTCATATCTGTCTGAGCATGCTTGATGAGAGTATGACTGGGGCTGGGATGAGTGCGATCATGCACAAATGACGGGACACAGCCTCAATATCAACCATGTTCGTGCAGCAATAGCTGAACTTGTGAAACAAGTTCGCATTTTCGAGGGATACTGAGTGTTCCTCACTTGGAACCTCCAATCCAAGGCAGTACGGGCATGCCCATGTATCTCATTCACTGGGCAAGAAGTCACCACATCATACAATATCATTGTAGAGGAGCTCATAGAGTGATTCCCACTCCGGATCAGAATGTATCTGGATGACCTGGTGGTCAAGACTGCACATGGGTCAATGGTTATCCCATGGGATGGACTGCCTGATCTCACACAGGTGCAACTGGCTGCACTTGATGTAGCATGCCAGAGTGCGATGGGGGAAGTTAACCCCTGCTCCTTCAGGTATGCAATGCATATATGGATGGGGCCTGGGGATAACCCTGGTATGCGACCAGTGATTGCACCAGCACTATGCATATGTTCAATGGCCTGGATCACCATCAACGGGTGTCCAGCCTACATGATGATCGATACTGGTAGTACTGGCAATTTTGTGAGCCCTGCATTTGTGAAGGTCACCCAGATGGAGGTATACCCCCTCACACAACAGCTAACACTGCAACTGGGCTGCATAGGTAGCCGCTCAAAGATCACTCATGGGAGTGAATCTTTTGTTGTCGTTGGTGAATTTACTGCCTGCACATATTTTGATGTAGCTAACATCAATGCTACAATTGTATCCTGGGGATACCCTTTCTATGACAACACTGTGCCATTGTCAACTTTGCATCTAACTCATGGATTGTGGGGGGCACTACTATCCCCCTTCTGGATGAATCCTTGTCTGGTGCTAGGGGCACCTGTCATCCCAGCACCACCCAGATCTCCCACTGACTTTCGCACCCTATGATGGTGTCAACACCTCATGAGGGCTTGAAGGAGGAGAGGAGGGGGAGTAGTATAAAAACTACAAAATTAAAAAAATGTGAACAAAAAACAACTGCAGCTTGCAGTTATGAGATTACATGAGGAGGATATACCCCACCTATGGAACCAATGGTTCCAGAGATACAAAAGTTGACTGGGAGGAGTGAAGCAAGCACTCTCCCCATTGCAGGAGGTGAACCACTAGATCCCACTCATTAACAAAAGTAAGCAATATGCTTACCACCTTCCACGCTGTGCAGACGCTCTGAAGCAGCAATTGTCAGATAAAATCCAACTTTACACCACTGCAGGCTGGTGGGTAATGAAAAGTGTCCCATAGGCTGCCCTGATGCTATGCATCCTGAAGAAAAACGGGAAGTTACAGACAGTCATTGACTGCCACAAGAGAAATGATAACATGGTGAAGGATGTAATGCCCTTCCTGGATCAGGACCAGATCCGGATGGATGTGGCCTGAGCAAAATATTGCTCTAAGATTGACCTGTCCAATGCATATGAACAGGTCTGGGTGGAGCCAGAAAATGTCTGGAAGATGGCCTTCTCCACTATATACAGGACCTTCATCAGCCAGGTCATGCAGCAGGGCGACTGCAATGCCCCTGCAATGTTTCAACATCTAATGATGGTGATCTTCCGAGATCACATCAGACATTTCGTATATGTCTATCTGGACGATATATTTGTCTATAGCAACACATTGGAGGACCATGAATGGCACCTTCAAATTGTGTTTGAGATGCTGGTGAAGGCTGACTTCTACCTCGAGGAGGAGAAGTGCTACCTATATGCTGAGAGGCTGGATTGCCTTGGTCATTTAATTGACCAGAAGGGTGTACACACCGATAAGGACAAGATGTCTATCTGAAACTGGAGAACCCCTCGTTTGCTGAATGAGGTCCAACAGTTCATCAGACTGGTAGAATACCTGGCACAGTTCATGTCAGATGTGTCAGCATATACTATGCCATTGACCAGGATTCAACAGAATGGACATCTGTTCCAGTGGAGGGAAATCCATGACCAATGTTTCCAGATCATCAAAGATCTGGCATGTAAATTCCCTATCCTCAGGCCAATCAACCTGAGGAAGGATGAGCCTATATGGCTCATGTGCAATGCCTCCCTATATGGGGTGGGTGCACTATATGGGCAAGGGCCCAATTGGAAGACATGCAGGCCCACCAGCTTCATGTCGAAGAAGCTGAGCAACGCTCAGCAAAACTATTGAACCTTTGAGCAGGAAATGCTCGTGATCATTGAGGGACTCCTTAAATGGGAGGACAGACTCCTTGGCTTCAAATTCACAATTGTGACTGATCATGAGGCACTCAGCTACCTCAAGATGCAGCATATGTATGCAACCTATTCAGGTGGTATGCCCCATTCTGTCATGTGGAAATAATATGCTGTGTCCCTTATGCCTGGGCCTGGTGTAGGAAACCGAAGTCTCCTGTTATGTAAACACCTGATCTTTCCAGTTTACGATATTCCATGTCCATCCAGGTAGGTTTTGGTTATCAAGTTTGGTATATCCAGTCCAAATTAGCTTAATCCAGTCCCAGATCGATGTTTTCTGACCTGGATCTGGTCCAGATTGATCCCGGATACATGCCGATTCACTCGGGTCTTTAGCTACCTTCATTACTTCACCTTTGTAAGTCCTAGGGAATGCCCTGGACTATAAAAGTGTGTCTCTACAGTTTTAATACATCTTTTCTCCCCCTCCACTTTCCATCTATGTGAACTGGTCATCTGTCTCCTCTTGCTTTCTGTGTGTCTCCTGTCCCTCTCCCTTGGGTCAAGTTTATACTCACACCCTTTATTCAATTCTTATCCATCCAGAAAGGATTATTGTTTTACAACTGGAGCCCACCATAAGGGAGGGTGTAGTTCAGTGGAACCCAAGCCTGAGGGACTGTTCATGGCCTAGCTCCCTTCATATTTTTGAATCAACCCTTTTTTTCTGGTCCTTCATTTATTCCATTCCTGTCACTTCTCATCTACCCCTAGTTCACTCATTTGCTGTCTCATCATCATTCATCCACCACCATCGATTTCTTTTCTGGTTCATTACCACACATCCTGTCATTCCACATTCAGAGTGCCTATGTCATTTCTCCATTCCACACCCTCAGACCATTATGTCAGCATGCCAACTACCTTCATCCAACCCTGCCAGGACATTCCTGAAGCCCCTTGATTCAACGCAAGCAGATCATGACAGCTACCTGGCTTCCTTTATGACATTTCCACCCTCGGAGATGCCCTCAGATACATATGACCATGCACAGAAGATCAAGCTTGCCATCTACTATGCTTACCTCAATGATGCCGAACTCTGGGAGTATGTTAGAACTGGGGTCTCTGGGAGGTAACTCTGGAACCCTGGAGTTTGAGCAGGACTTGGCTTCACCATATGTGGTATGCCCTTGTCACAATTCCAGGGGTGTCCTGTAATTTCAGAACAGATGGAAGAAGTTGGATTGACCCTGTTGCAAGCAACAAAGGTCAAGGATGATTTAGAAGAGAGTCTTGGAGACTCAAGGGGGTCAGAGTGAGCTTGGGAGACTGTCCAAGTCAATATTCCAACTGAAGTATCTACTACAAATGTGGAGACTTATATACAGAAGTAGAACATAGGTCTTACTAGTCATCCGGAGTGTGGGTGCTAAGTGTACTGGAGCTGTGCTCCTAAGTGGAGCACAGGGACAGGGTGAACTGGGACAATGCTAGTGGCTATGTACTGTAAGTGAAGAATGGAACGTAATACTAAGAACAAGGAATGCTAAATACAGAGGGTCCAGAGTGTCAGGGATGCAGACTTATTGAGAGAATGCACTAGAGGTCGCAGGAAAGGAGTCTGGAGTTGGGTCCAGAGTTAAGTCTGGAGTTCTGGATTGATGGATATGACAGTATCCCCCTTCTAGGCCTGAACCCATAAAGGCCATTAGTGCAGGCAATTTGAAATGGAAGAGCAGAGTCCAGACAGAGCTTGAATGACTTCATAAAGCTGCATGTCCTACTGTTCTCAACCTTAAACCACTACCACCATGATCAAGGAATATCCCAATATCTGGGACTGGATGGATGAGCAACTCATTGAGGTCAGCAGAGACAGAGATGACCTGATTGTTGCCAAGTTCACTGAGCAGCACTGCTGGATGCAAGAGAAGAGGCTGGCTAAGGAATGCCTTTGCCAGGAGACCAAGAGGGAAGAGCACCGGAAGCACAAGTGTTATAATGGAGTTCAGCACCCTTAAGCTGATCCACTAGCTGTGAGATAAGGGGTAAAGGGTAGGTTCTTGATGGTGCCCTTGTTTACATAGTGATAGTCCATAATGAGCTGTTTCTTCCTGTCCTTTTTCAGAATGAAGAATACTGGCGAAGTTTGAGGAGACTTCAATAGATGGAAATATCCTTTTTTAACCTCTTTTTCGATGAAGCCGCAGACTTCTTCTAACTTGGTATCTGAAAGGGGAATTACTCAACCCTTTTTTGGTACAAAGTCCGGCTTCAAATCTATAGCATGATCTCATGGCTTGCATAGGGGCAACCAGTTAGATTCCTGTTCAGAGAACACATCAAGGAAGTCATGATAGACTTTGGGAACCTTTTCCTTGAGTCCAGGCTCAATGCTTTAAATAAGTGCCCATGCATATGCATTGCATTTGTCGGTACACCTAGTGAATTCCAGTTTCTTGTCGACCCAGTCAATTTCCAGATTGTGGTGGGAGAGCCAGTCATAGCAGGTGAGTTCCCAGCCTGATTACAAACACATGGATTTTCTCGTGATGGCCATTGATCAAAGCCACAAGTTTGGCTTTATACGAGTTCTTTCCAAGAGATCCAACTTGGCTGTCTACATTGTACACATTGATTTTCTCATCGAGAGGAATGAGATCAATCTTGTGCTTTGCACACCATTTTCAGTCCACGAAGGTATTGACTGCTCCAGAGTCAAGCAAAGCAGGTATTGTTTCTTGCTTTTCTTCTTTTCCTGATTGGTAGTGAACATTGATGGAAATGGAAAACTCTTCAGGGTTTTTTAATGTATTTTCTGTAGGGATTTTGTTAATAAATACCAATAGGAACACAGTTTTCTTAAATAGGGAATTAAGCACACTATGTTTTAAGTCTGGTGCTGAGCTCTTTCGGGATCCCCTGGCAGACAGTGGAGAATTCTTTAAATTAATGAGAACCTGACTAATCATATGAATAGGAAAATCCTCATCAATGCACTTGGAAAGCTCAGCTATAGGCTCAGTGCTAGCTATGGGGCTAATCAGTTCACCCTTGAGCACAGTCAACAAGTTGTCTACACCTACTGCTTTCCTACCAGTGTGCCTGAGGATGTCCACAGGACTTACAGGGGTAATACTACATTCAGCTGAATCCATTGGCTCGAAACCAGATCTAACTAAAGTGTCACTATTGTCCCTAATTGAGGGGTCCAGATGCACAGTAACTATTTTTTTGATGTTTAAGAGATGTTCTGGTTTTTTATTTTGTTTTTCTGCTTTTATTCTTGCAGTGAATAAACTATCACCAACCAGTACCCTACTCCTGGTCAGTGGCTTCCTTTTAAAGCCTTGGACACTTTTGCCTTGGCTTCAGATTCAAAGACATTGGCCCAGTATGCTCAGGCCTTGTCTGATATATATTCTTGCTGGCTTGTTGTAGCTGACTGGATGGCTGTTTGCACTTGTGGTGCAGGAGGTTGATTGGCTGGTGGGTCCTCCACCCACACTTCCATGTAATACCTGTTGGTGCTGGGTATCCAAACTTGCCAGAGGTTTTGGGGCTTCAGCTAAGCCTGTCCTTGTTGCGGGCCTCTTGGCTTCCACAGTTTCTGGCAGTATCTCTGTATGTGGCCTGCCTTGCCACAGTTATAGCATGTAATTGATGGGTTTTGTGGCTGTCCTGTAACAGCATCAATTTGCATGGGCACACCATATCTGGGTTGGGTTCCATATTAGGTGAACCGCTGGTTAGGTGGTGGCCTGTTGGGGGGAGCATATCGTCAAGGCCCCCATTGCCTTGGTGGTTGGAATCTGCGCTCTACTGCAGTGGACTCAAAAGATTGGCTGACCTTGTGGTAAGCCTTGATGAGGTCGTAGATGTTGTCCTTGACCATCATGTGCAGGTGGACTTGCATGTAGACTCGGGCATCCACAGCCCTCGTGAGGATTTTGGCTCCATGGCTATTTTCAATTTGAGATTCTTGGAAGAGAACCTTGAACTTCTGGAGGAATGTGTCAATAGTGTCATATTTGTCCCAACCCCTATCAACTCCGGCCTTCGAATCTCTACTCCAGACCCCACTTGTCCAACTCTGGACCTCTTCACTCGGACTTCATCTCTTTCATATCAGACACTGTTCTCCTAGTATCAGACTTCCCTCGCTTTCCTTATTTAGCATTCCCTTTGTACCTTCGACCCTCCATTCCCTAGTTATGACCCTTAGCCTCATCCCTTAGACCCTTTGCCACATCATATGCTCCTCCATTCTTCTATCCGAACTCCAGACCGGACCTCAGTATATAAGCTTCCTGTACTCTGTTTCTGTACCTTAGTACGAATATCAAACTAGTCACCTCCTGTCTCTCATCCGACTCCCTTCTCTCTCCTCTCTCTCTCTCTCTCTCCTATGAAATATGAGGACAGAGCCTAGGCAAGGGTGCGACACATAAGTCCTGTGCCAACATCCTCCTAGGTACCCCCTTGCCACTCTGAACTCTGTTCGTCCTCCTTATGAACTTCATACACTAACCCTCGGACCTCTGATCGGACTTGAGTCCAGAGGACCTAGACTTGACAAATAGCAGCTCTATTCTGCTTTAAGGCCATGAGGGCCTTGAATGATTCATGGGCAAGGACATCGATCTGGAAGTGGTCCTTGATTACTTTGATGAGCTTGGGCCATTGGGGCCATACATCATCATCACGGGAATATCCAAGGGACTTGCCATCTTGTCTGAGGAGAACATCCTTTTCTTCTTCCTTGACATACTCCTCAAGTTGGAGCCTTGCGAAAGACGCAGCTGCACCTTCTAGTCGTGATAAGACTGCTATGACACGGAGTTTCCTTGTTTCCCTTTTTTGGAGGGAGACCCATACTTTGATTCTGGTTAGCCAATTCTGGAAGGTCTTGTGGTTGCTGTCCCATTTTCTGGGATTGGCTACCTTCTTAGCAATAGCAGCAGGGGAGTTGGTTTTCTCACAGAGAAGGGCTTGGAGGAGTGCCTTCAGCTTATCATTGGAAAGGGAAGAGGAGGACATTTCTGCCCGAGGTGGTTCGGGTTCTCGGGGTCAGCAGGGATGGGTTTGGACTAGGGGTGTCAGGTTGGGAGCCAGTGGTGGTGCCAGCTGTTCTAGTTCTGGAAGGGCGGAATAGAGCCCTTTGAAACTGGGGGATTTGGGTTGAGACAGGTTGACAGTGCTTACTGACTTGTATCTTTCAATGAGCCTCTGGGCATGCTTGCAAGGGTGAGGGTCGAAATACATAATGTGTGGGGGAGGGATTCACAGTGGTTGGTCTTCTTCAAACAGTTTGCTTTGACAGG
Source organism: Pulveroboletus aff. ridleyi (assembly GCA_038094035.1). Lineage (NCBI taxonomy): Eukaryota > Fungi > Basidiomycota > Agaricomycetes > Boletales > Boletaceae > Pulveroboletus > Pulveroboletus aff. ridleyi. The sequence continues at coordinate 9,123 of JBBPTJ010000327.1, forward strand.
TGAAGAGCCCATAAGGGTAAACACCTAATAACAAGCAGTGTCAAACATGTATTGTGTGCTGACAGCAGATGTCACAGGTATTCTGTGAACCTGGTTACCTCAAACCACAGAGGTAATGCCCTAGTGCACTATGGGCAAGTAGCAATGTTATTTGTATTTATTATGCCAGATGAGCGTGTATGCAACCTGTTATGGGTGGTATGCCCTGGTCCGTCACATGGAACCACTATGTAATGTCCCTTATGCCTGGGCCTGGCAACCACAACTCATGGATTTGCTTTCTTTCTTGATTCTTGTGAGGTGAATAAAAACTCATGTGCTCTCAGTTACTTTTGTAAAAACTGAGCCCTAAATGTTGGGCTAATTATGTACTCAGGTTATGGTATGAAGCTTTGGCCAAGTGTTATTATGGAGTTGAAACTCCAAAGCTGAGTCTTCTAAAGGCTTGCCTAAAGCCTTGCAGGAGAAGTGAGAGTGAAGGAGAACACTTATCATCCAAGGTTTTAACCCTGTTAAGTCCGGGTCCTCTGGACTCAAGTCTGGTCAGAGATCCAAGGGTGAGTACAAAGTTCATCGGAGGGCAAATGGAGGATGGGATGGAGATAGGATACCTGGGAGGACATTGGTGCAGGACTTATGTGTCACACCCTTGCTGAGATTTGGTTCTCGTATTTCATAGGGAGGTAGGAGGGAGCAGAAGGGCGAGGGGAGGAGACTAATGTGATATTTGTACTAAGGTATAAAGACAGAGTACAGGGGGTTTATATATGAAAGTCCAATCAGAGTTTGGACAGAGGAATGAAGGAGCATATGGTAAGGTATGTTGGGTAAAAGGAGAGCATGTGGAGACACAGAAACATATGTAGGGGAGGCATATGGTGTGGTGAAGGGTCTACAGTAAGAATGAAGGGTTGAGGAAAGAATGAAGGGTTAAGGAAAGAATGAAGGGTCAAAAGAGAACAAGGGGAATAATACTAAATATGGTAACTGTGGAAGTCCAAGAGGAAAGGAGGAAGTCCAGATTATGGAGGTACAAAGTCTGGGTTATGGGGTACAGAGAAGGGATGAAGGGTCTGGAGATCAGAGATCAGAGCAGATATGACAAACCCAAGGAACAAGTGGCCAAAGCTGGGGATACCAGCTGAGGACACACCCTTTATATATTGCAAGGAAGAGCACACAGACTATGCTGTGCTACAGATAAGGTGTGAAGAAAGTCTACATATGGTAAGTGATATCCCATGGGTGTGGGAGAGTTCTGTGATAGAGAAGTGTAGTGATGGTAATTAAAAGAGTGAGGTGATCATGTGGTATGATGTCATGTGATGTCATGGTCCAGACTGTGTCATGTGATCTGGTCATGTGACTGGTGAATGAGCAAAGTGAAAGTGAAAAATAATTAGGTCAGCATATATGATATAATAACAAGGAGGAGGTGCAGCAGACTGTAGAGGTGAAGTGCCAGGAGGAAGAGGAGACACATAGATGGGTGAGTGACAAGGGACCAGAATGCTCGTGACTGATCCTAAGGCAGGCCCAGGACATAGAGTCCACTCAGAGTTCCAGGATGGGCAAGGGGCATGTATAATTGTGGTGTGCAATGTGTGGTCTTAAGTGTGTGCCTGGATCTGGTAAGGCCACCTCATGCTTGGAGTGTTGGACTGCCTGGGCTTGTTGTGACCAAGGCAGAGATGGGAGGCTGGAGCACTAGAGGAAACATGTGGAAAGTGAGGTGGAATTGCTTCGTAAGAAGGCACATGCAGAGGTGCTGGAGGCAAGGACCTCAAAGGAGTTGGAGATGAGTGGGTGGAGTGCAGAGGTGGAGAGGATGGGGAGGGAGCTTGGGAGGCAGATGCATCACATTATCCATCACCTCGACTGGCAGAACTATGTATCTGCTGGAGAGGCTGGTGGAGTTGAAGACACAAGAGGTGTACAGAGGGGGTTTGGAGGTGGAGTTGGAGGTGGGGTTGGAGGATGTGGGTTTAGTAGGGGAGAAGCTGGAGGGGTTGACTGCAGAGGTGCAGGAGGCGGAGAGGTGTGAGAGGGAAGTGGAGGTGAAATTGGAGGTAGATATTGTTGTCGCATATTGCATGTGTGCCTTATTACAAATGTAGTGTGGTCATAGAGCCACCGTGATTACATAATCACAGACAACCTTCAGACTGTACTACATCCTCTACCCATAATAATCATAATGACTTTCTCCACCATTTGGGCTATTGGGCATCCTATTGGACCACTCCTCAACTTTCTTGCACTAAAAGATATGGAGGTGTAGGTTAGTATCTCGCAGAATTTGAGAAGTTGCTTGTCAAGTGGTCTAGGTCAATCTGGGTACCGAGGTGGAATTCTGAGACAAGTTCAGAGGCGTGATCAAGCTCTGTGGCTGGTGTTAAGTATGGGTCCTCCAGACTCAAGTCCAGTCAGAGTTCCAAAGGTAAGTATGAAGTTCATCGGAGGACAAACAGGGAATGGGACAGAGATGGGATATCTAGGAGGACATTGGCACAGGACTTATATGTTGTGCCCTTGCCAAGGTTCGGTCCTCATATCTCATAGGAGAGAGGAGGAGAGGGAGAGAGGGGCCAAATGAGGGTTGTTGTGAACTGTGAGAGCACACACCACTAGCCTCAGCTTCACAGGCTATTACTGAGCCTGGTGAAGTAAGAGAAAAAGAGAAGGGTGAGCTCAAGCACACCAATCACCTGTTTAGGAGTGGGATAACAAGTAATCAAAGCTGGGGATGCTAGCTGAGACACCTGAGTTTATATACTATGGACAGGTGCATATGGACCATAGGGTCCGTGAGATAGACTACTCTACATGACTAGCTAAAATACACAAATATGAGAGAGTTCCCATCAGTGTTAGTGGAGATTAAAGAGGCATGCCAGCCACAAGGCATGACATCATGTGATGTCATGGTCTGGGCCCAGGTCATGTGACAGGTCATGTGACTGAGAAAAGAAAGGGGTCTGAAGTGGTTTATAACATTATCCTCCTTTGCTACAACTCAAGTTCCAGACGAGTCATTGCAAACAGAGTACCAGCTTCAGGGCTGTAAGTAGTAAAACAAACAATTCATCTTGCTGAGAGATAAACTGTGCAGGGGATGAGAGGCCAAGGGGAATGAGTGATAAAAGGTGTTGACGGTGTCATGGGCATTGTCATGATGGGGAGCCGGTTCCCACATATCATCTGTCTTGTCATACCCCTTCCAGTGGATGCGATATTCCAGTTTTCCCCATTTCAAGCAGGAGGCCATGACTGCCTTAACCTCATACTCTGGGTGTCTCTCTTCTGAGATCTCAATCGCGTTGGGGCGAGAGATCAGCTGCCCAGGCAGTGGGGATCAGTAGGGTTTAACCTTTAATACATTCATGACCAGGTGAATCTTGAAAGACGTGGGGAGATGCAATTCAACTGTGTTCAGGAGGATGTGCAGCACCTCATATGGCCCGAGCCACTTTTGCATTAATTTTTGGGTGGTGTACAGCAGCTTCAGGTTATTCATACTGAGCCATACTTGGTCACTAGGAGCATAGGCAGGCACGTCCAATCTTGCAGAGGCCTGATCCCATGTCATGCATTCACAGATGCATTCCAGCACTTCCCGAACTTTGTTATGCACATGCCCAGTGTCAGAATGGAAGCTTCCTGCCAATGTGTTTGAGGAACTCTCAAAGCCCATCTGGGGGGAGTAGTTCTGAGTTACTGCAAATGGTGATGAACCGATAGATGATGAGAGGGAGTTGTTATGATGGAACTGTGCAAGCTTGAGATACTCGAGCCATTTGTCCTATCTCTTGGCTACATATACTCACAGATATTGTTCCACTTCTTGATTAATTCATTCAGTTTGTCCGTCTGTTTGCGGGTGATAGGCTGTGGACAGCTTCTGCTCTATGCCTAATAGTTTACATAATTCCATTGTAAACAATGATACAAATTGTGGGCCCCTATCTGATACTATTGTATGGGGGATGCCATGTTGCGACTATATGTGATTGCGGAATAGTTTAGCTAAGTCAAGAGACAAAATTGTTTTGGAACATGGTACGTAAATAACTTCTTTTGAAAATTGATCAATGATAACACAAATGGAGTCAAACTTATCAACTTCTAGTAATCCAGTTACAAAATCTATTGAAATGTCCTCCCAGGGGTGTGATGCAGCTGGGAGCAGCATGATTTTGCCTGCTGGTGCTTTGGATGATCCCTTCATGAGGGTGCACGTATAGCAGTGATTTACATAAGAAATGATATCTTTCTGCATTTGCGGCCAAATAAAGAAATGGTTTATTATATGGTAGGTGTGTGCTTGACCATTGTGATCCCCCAGGGAATTATCATGGCATGTCTTAAGAATCTTGGCATGGATGGAAGGAGGAACATAGATCCAGCCGGTGAAATCATGGAGGTAAACCTCCTTTGTGCTATCATACGAATAATTAAATATTTTTTGATTCTTTTTGTATTTTCTGAAGTAACAGAGATTTCAATATAATGTTCTTTATAAATAACTCGGCAGGCAGCACCATGATGTCCTTGTTGAGGTTCTCAACCACATCACCATGGTCAGGTCAGCAGGAAAGAGGATTGGCATGATTAAGCAAGCCAGGGTGATAGATGAATTCGAGGTTGAATTCCTGGAGAAGTGTGTGCCACCATGCTTGTCGACACAAAAGGGTTTGCAGCTTCTTCCAATACTCCAGATTCTTGTGATCCATCCAAACCTCAAACCAATCTTGCCCAATTAAATAATGCTGCCATTCTTCGAGTGCTCTAATGACCGCCATCAATTCCTTGTTGTAGATAGGGTAGTTTCATTCAGTGGTGTCGAAGGAATGGGATAGGAAAGTGCATGGATGCCACTGCCCATCTTCACACTCCTGCCAGAGGATGGCTCCAGTTGCGATGTTGGATGCGTCTGTTTCAATGCACATTTGTTGCGTACTATCCGGGTATGCAAGTAAGGGTGCTTCTGTGAATATCTTTTTGAGAGTGAGGAAGGCTGCTTGTTCGGTGTTGCTCCACCGGAAGAGGGTATCTATCTTCATGAGGTCATTTAGCAGCCTCATGATTTCTGCGAACTGGTTAATAAATATGATAGTAGTTACATAGTCCCAAGAATGCTTGGACTTGTTTAAGGTGTGTTGGTTCTGGCCAATCTGCGATGGCTTGTGTTTTCTTTTCTTGCATTTTGACGCCGTTCTTGAAGACGTTCATTCTGAGGAATTTGACCTTGTCCTTGGAGAATGCACATTTTTCTGGTTTAATATATAGGTCATTTTCTTGTAAATGTTGTAATACTTCGCAAACCAGCACTTTGTGTTCTTCTTTTGTTTTCTTTTTTGTAAAGATCATCATGTCGTCCATGTAGATAATAAGGAATGTGTATTGGTCAGAGAATATGTTGTTCATCATGTTCTGGAAGGTCAGAAGGGAATTAGTAAGCCTGAAATACATGACCGTTGGTTCATAAGCCCTGATGGATGTTATAAACACCACTTTCCATTCATCGCCTTCTTTGATGCAGACATTATTGTATCCCCAGTATAAATCCATTGCTATGAACATGTCTACACCTTTGAGGCAGTCGATGAGCTGTGAAATGAGTGGCAAAGGATACGCATTCTTGATGGTTCCTTCATTTAAATATCTGTAATCCATGATAAGATGTTTTTTACCATCCTTCTTTGGAATGAAAAACACTGGGGATGTTTGAGGGGACTTGCTCAGTTGTAGGTAGTCTTTCTTTATTTCCTTGTCGATGAAAGTCTGTACTTCTTCCAACTCCATATCAGATAGCAGGATAACTCTCCCCTTCCTTGAAATGAAGTAGGGCTTGAGATTGATGGCATGATCCCAATGTTTCCTCAAGGGCATATGATTGGATTCCTGCTCCGAAAAAACATCAAGGAAGTTGTGGTAGGCCACTGGGACCTTTTCTGCAACTCCTGCTTCAATAGTGCAGACTGAAAAGTAGCTGTTGCATTTCCATCAGTAATTGTCGCAATCTTTGGTACAGCGCATGAATTCGATTTTCTTTTTGACCCAGTCGATTGTCAGGTTGTGGCAGGCAAGCCAGTCATAGCTGATAATCATTTGATTGGGACCCAGTTCCATGATGAATGCATTGATTTTTTCATGGTGATCCTGCAAAGCTGCCATGAGCTAGATCCGATGAGTCACTTTTCTGGCCTTGCCTGGAGTACCATCAGCATTAAATACTTGGATTTGTTGCATGAGAGGGATCATCTTGACTTTGTTTTTGGCACACCATTTGCAATCAATGAACATATTGACAGCTTCACTATCAATAAATGCTTTTATGTTATCATCTTTTTGTACTGTACCTGTGGGGAAGAGGATGACAATGTCCACCATGAATTCTCCTCCACTGATCATTTCTTGTGTAGGGATTTTGTTAAGATTAAGGTCAGCACAATTATTCTTAAAAAGGGAATTAAGCACACTATGTTTATAGTCTGGTGCCGAGCTCCAAAGAGACCCCTGTCATATCTATCAAATCCAGTACTCCGGACTCAACTCCGGACAACTCCGGACACCTTTCCTGCGACCTCTGGTGTGTTCTCGATGAGTCCGCATTCCTGACACCCCGGACCCTCTGTATTTAGCATTCCTTGTTCTTAGTGTTACGCTCCATTCTTCGCTTACAGTACATAGCCACTAGCTTCGCCCCAGTTCACCCTCCGTC
>JBBPTJ010000330.1:1898-15817 GCA_038094035.1 Pulveroboletus aff. ridleyi
CATCCAGCTTGCCATATAAATAGGTGCTACAGATGTCTACAGCTTCGATATGCCAGTTTTCCAGGGCAGCTAGTGTGAGCATAATGTCAAGTCCGAACGGAGTTCCGAAGGTTAGTACACGAAGTTCATAAGGAGGACGAATGGAGTTCGGAGCGGCAAGGGGGTACCTAGGAGGACGTTGGCACAGGACTTATGTGTCGCGCCCTTGCCTAGGCTCTGTCCTCATATTTTGTAGGAGAGGGGGAGAGATAGGAGAGAGGGGGTTGGACGAGAGACAGGAGGTGACTGGTTTGATATTTGTACTGAGGTGCAAAAATGGAGTACAGGAAGCTTATATACTGAAGTCCAGTCCGGAGTTCGGACGGAGGAATGGAGGATCGTATGGTAAGGTATGTCGGGTAAGAGGAAAGCATATGGAGACGGGGAGCATACATAGTGAAAGCATATGGTGTGGCGAAGGGTCGAAGGGATGATACTAAGGGTTGTAACTAAAGAATGGAGGGTCGAAGGTATAAAGGGAATACTAAATAAGGAAAGCGAAGAAGTCCGATACTTGGAGAATGGAGTCTGATATGAAGGGATGAAGTCTGGATTACAGAGGAACAGAGATGGAGTGACGGGTCCAGAGACTCAGAGATCGGAGCGGATATGACACATAAGTTGCACTGTCTTGAAGTACACAACTGGGGAGAATATCTGATCAAAGTTGAGTCCTTCAATCTGGGAGAATCCCTTTATGACTAATCACACATGTTTTCAACCATCTGGTTTGACATTGAAGACCTATCTGTTCTTAATAACCTGCCAGTTTCTAGGGTGGTATACTAGTTCGTATATGTCTCACTTCTTAAGCATCTCCAGCTGCTCATGGCATGCAGCCTTCCACTCCTTCTGGTCTGCAGTAAATAGTTTAAGGATGTCCCTAAATGTCCACTTATGAATCGGCTTCGATCCTGCAGAATTGGCCAGAGAGATTGCCTTTGACATGAGAAATGCAACCAAGTCAGCTCCCCCTTCCTGACATAGCTGCTCAACATCTTCCTTGCTAAGAGTGGTGGGAGAGATTGGCACTGCATTAGCAGGGGTGGATGGTGCAGGTGTGCTTGGGAATTGACCTGGTATATCTTCTTCTAGAGGGGGTTCTTGCTCCACAGAGGGACTGGGTTCTGGTTGCTCAGGCTGCAGATTTACTATATTGTGCCATTGCATAGCATGCTCTATTTCCTTCACTTGCTTTACAGGGTGTCGGTCGTCACTATATATGTTGTTGGGCCTTTTGGGCACACGACATTCACACTGAAGGTGTGCTAGGAGTAGGTTAGGGTTAGGAGGACATTATTCCTTTCTAGATTGGCGAGGTGGTGAAGGAGGTTCTTGTCAAGGAGAAGGTGTTCTTGGAGGTGGTGGAGGTGGACTAGGAGGTGGAACTGGGAGAGGAGTTGGGAGATGATAAGGATGAGGACAATGGGGGTTGTTCTCAGTTCTAAAGGGAGGAGGAAACTTTACAGGCTCAAACTCTTCAATCTCAGGAACAGGGTCTAGTGCAGCAGGTTGTCTGTGAGGTGCAGTATTGCATTTAGGAAATTGTACTTCATTAAATAGAGCATGCACAGAAGTGAAGATGACATTATTGGGAAAGCACATAAAGATGAAGTTGCTCTCATGTCCAGGAGCAACACCTAGGTACACCATCAGCTCTGACTTAGGGGCCATCTTGTTGGTGTGCACATCCTGAGGGATGGATATGTATGCTACACATCCAAACATGCTCAAGTGGCTAATGTCAGGCTTATTCTTGTAGAGAAGCTCATAGGGAGTACACAAGTTGTGTCAGCGGAGTGATGTCCTGTTGTACAGATGGCATGCATGGGCCATTGAGAATTCCCACCAACTGTCTGGAATGCAAGCCTCAAGGCACATAGCTTCAGACTTATCCATGGAAGTGTGCATAAAGCATTCTGCACGACCATTCTGTTAGGGTACATATGGAGCACTCTGGAATATACATATCCCATTGTCAGCTAAGAGCTTATCGAAAGCATTCGACTTGTACTCTCCCCCTGCATTGGACATCCATTCTTTGATTGCATTGAATTGCATCTGAATCATTGACATAAAGTGCTTGGTTGCTGTCAATGCAGCATCTTTTGTGTGCAAAGGCATAATTCATGCAAAGAATGTATAGTCATCCACAAAAGTGATAATGTATTTGTAGTGGTGATATGACTTGATGGGGAATGACTTGATATCAGAGTGCACAAGTTCAAACGCATGAGTAGCTCATTGCACATCAGGTGGGTAGGCACAATTAGGCATTTGCCTAGAGTGCAGCCAGGACAGATCTTGTTTTCCTATGGTGTGCTAATCTCATAGAAGTCTTGCATATGTTTTTGCACATGCTTCAAGACCTCCTTAGAAGGGTGACCAAATCAGTGATAGAGTATATCCCAGGTAGGCTCAGCCTTGGTGTGAAGGTTCTTAGGCTTAGGGGTGCTTTGGAAAGTGTACATATTTGGGCCTAATCTCCCTGGAGTGAATGGGGCAAGTAGCTCTCCATCTCCATATAATATGTTAATCCATTCAGCCATTCCCTTTACAGTAGCTCCAGCATGTAGTAGACAGCCTAGGGAAATCAGGCGCATTTGTAAGTTAGGTAGATACCCAACATCAAACAATGATAGGGTTTGGGTGCAACCAGATGAGTCTTGCCATAGTACAGTCACACATCCTTTGCCTTCTATAAATATTATGGAGGCAGTGGTGTGGACTGGTATATGATCAGCACCTTTAAGGGGTGTGAACTCAGTATAATCTGAGTGATCAGGGGTGAAGTGCATAGATGCACCAGAGTCAAGAATCCAATAGCGAGTCTCAGGTTTTTCACATTGCTGTCATATCCATCAATCTGGAACTCTGGACTTCTTTCCTGCAACCTCTGGTGCATTCTCAAAGAGTCTGCATCCCTGACACTCTGGACCCTCTATATTTAGTATTTCTTATTCTTAGTATTACATTCCATTCTTCACTTACAGTACATAGCCACTAGCTTCATCCCAGTTCACCCTCCGTCCCTGTGCTCTGCTTAGGAGCACAGCTCCAGTACACTTAGCATCTGCACTCCAGATTATTAGTAAGACCTATGTTCTACTCCCATATATAAATCTCTGCACTTGTAGTAAATACTGCAATTTGAATATCGACTTGGACAATCTCCCAAGCTCACTCTGACCCCCTTGAGTCTCCAAAACTCTCTTCTGAATCATCCTTGACCTTCGTTGCTTACAACAGGGTCAATCCAATTTCTTCCGTCCATTCCAACATCACAGGACACCTTCTGGAGTTGTGACAAGGGTGCACCACACACAGTGAAGCCAAGTCCTGCTTGAACTCCAGAGTTCTGGAGTTACCTTCTGGAGACCCTGGTTCTAAAAATCGCGCTGTAGGAGCCTGCAGCCTCCTACGGTTGTAGGTCATACTTTTCAGCTCTTCCACGTGTCCACCAAGCGTCCCACCTATGTCTTGTGTCTGTCCATACCATCTTGAGGTCAGTCCGTTTCGTATTTCATTCATCCAATTATCCATACTGTCTATCTGGTTCCGGTTTGTATGTATCCGTTTCATCCGGTCTGGTTCCGTCTACTGGATTGCGTGTCCATGTCTATCATTTGTCGGTTCTGTCATCTACTTATATCTTATTTGACATTTGACTACGATATTTTTGTTTCTTGTCGTCTTGCTGCCTAGACTCGAGTGTCCCTTCATAGGGCCTCGGGCGTTGTCATAGCTACAAAGTCCAGGGAAATGCCCGGACTATAAATGTCTTGTATGGAGATCTTGAATCTCATCAGTTTAGCACCCACTGGTCATATCTCTATCGTCGGAAGTCCTGCTCCTCGTCGTTGAGATCATCCTCAACACCGTTTTTCTTCGTCATCATCAGTATCCGGGTCCTCGTCCTTGACCCCTCATTCATATCCAACCCTCGTCCTTGGTCGGGTTTTTCTCGCATCATCGTCAATCTCCCCTATCATCGTCCATTTCATTTCCGTCATTGTCATTTTTCCTCGTCTTCGTCATTTCCCTTCGTCTTCGTCAGGTTCTCGTGTCTTCGACTCCTATCACACTCGATCCGGTCCCATCCGCAACCACATCTGTGCGCACCCGGTCCTCACTATCGACCGGACTACTATTTTCCTGTCCGGAACATCTTCCGGAACCATCTCATCTCACTCTCGTGCACTGAGGTCAGTCGTAGTTGTCTGTCCTCGGTACTAACCCTCCACAGGACCCCTTGGGATGAGAATACTCAACCCTACACACATCACCCCACAACCACTATCTATCTTTCAGTGCACATGAACTACCAGAGCCATGGGCGCAAATAGTGTCATCCATTTGGTAATGTACTGATACATTCGATGTATATACAGTACTACTCAACTCCACTGCATCATTTTGTGCATAAGGGGTAGCAGCAGCAATGGATGAGTACTGGTGCAGCGAATAGGGAGGATGGACTAATCTGGGATCCTGAATATATTGGTCATAAAAACCTTGGATCTTGTCATCAGAACTGTAGATGTCCACCTCATCATCAGAGTTCCATAAGGTGGATGGAGCAGCCATAATCTGGCACTTGCAGAAACATTTGGAAGAAGGAGGAACATCTGAGTCCTTCTCATCAAGACAGGACCAATCAATTTTTTCAACTGATTGTAGGAAATGGATGGCGGGCACCATAAATGGAGGTGGTGGTGGTGGCATTAGACATTTCAATGTCATCAACAATAGTTGACAACAGCTCAGGAACAGACAGGTCAAGGCAATATAGGAGGGGGTGCACAAGATCAAGGGAATGAATTGTCTCACAGGTGGGCTGGATCTTGAGACTATAGATGAGATCAAAAGTTTGCTTAATCTCCAGGAAGGCTGGAGGACCTTGAAGACCCTGGAAATGAGTCACAGGAATATGGGCAGCAGCACGAGAGTCAATGACAGGAGAGGTAAAAACATGGGCAGGGGCGACAGCAATGGATGCAAATTGTGTCTCATCCTTAACAAAGTTGAGATGATTGTGGTTGGCCTTGCCACCATGCTTGCCACAAGAATACTTCTTCCTCTTCTGGTCTACACTGTCACCACCCTGCTGCCCAGAAGGCACTGGATTGGACTGCTGCTGGGACTTGAAGGAGGGGTTTCCCTCTGATTTCCTCTTAATGGCACTGATTTTCTGAGCCTCTTGAGACCCAGAACTGTGGCCTTTGCCACCCATATTGGAGCATTGCTCCCAAGATAATGTGGCAGCTGCCACAATCTCATCGACTGTAGGGTCAGCCTTTTTCCCATTGGTATCTTTCTTCTGTGCAAGCATTTGTGAAACCACATCCATCATCAGAGGCAACTTCAACAGGACTATCATCACCTGGATTTTGTCAGAAATCTTGTACTTGGCAGTCCTCAACTTTGCAATTAATTCTGAAGGTGTTGGAACACCTGTGAAGGATGACTGCTAGGAGGGACCTAAATATCCATCATAGCCTTAAACTCCACATAGACTTGTAGGAGGCCAGATGTAGAGTAGTCGCTCTTGAGAGCAGTGAGGAGGTTGAAAGCCATGCCATGATGAGAGTATTTGATCTGCAAGACATTGGTCATGTTGAATGAGAGTGCCAAGAATGCAAGTGTTTGCCTCACTCTATCAAATATAAAAATTTTGGGTTTCCATGTCGTCAAAGCCATTGAGATGAGGATCTGCTGCTGAGCCAGGGCTCATAACCTGTTGAACAGGCACACTACAAGCTACAGAGGTTAGGCTAGTAGGACTTACATAAGCACAGGTGATTGGTTGATACATTCACACAAGGTAGTGGTAGTAGATCAAGAGATGATTCAAACTCAGACAACTGAGTCCAACTGTAAGTACAGCTGATATAATACACTATACTAGGTAAACTACTGTACTCTACTGTAGAATGGGGCTGGAACAAGTCTTAGCTCATTCAACAGGAAAGACCATCCACACCAGAGTGATGGATGGCTGGAATGTGAACAAGGCAGAAACTAAATAAAAGAATACCTGCAATCCACCTGTTGATGGTCACATTGGGCTGGAGATTGGGATTATTGATCCTTGACATATTTAGTGTCCATCTCAACAGTAAAGTTTGATAGTCCAACAACAAAAATGCAAATCACATGCAAGGTGCAGAACAGACCATATAACTCAAGTTTGGCCTGAGAGTAGTGACTCTTTACCTCCATCAAACTGATGGATCCAAACCTATTCAGGTAGCATTTGCCATCCTCTCCCATCTGAGAGAAAATGTATCCAACCATGATTATGGATGTGTCAATGGCAAGGACAACTTCACAGCTGGACTTGTATGTAGTCCAGACAGTGAAGTGCAGATGAGTAGTAAATAGTGTCCTTAAGACACTGCATTGCAGATTGTTGGGGCTCCCTCCATTTGAACAGAATGTCCTTCCAGGTCAAATTGGCCAATGGACAGGCAATAGATGTGAAATCATGAATGAAAATACATACTATGCTGCAGACTACAAGAAATCTGTGGATGTGTGTGATGTTCTGGCAAGCTGGCCAGTCACAGATCTTCTGGATTTTGGCCTCATGAGGAATCTGACCCTCAAATGTGCACTTATAGCCAACAATGGTAGCATCTGGTGTGGTTGTCAGAACCATGGTTTCCCTTCATGAAAGTTGCACTGTCAACCCTTATTATAAACCCCTATCCACCCAATTATCTTATATTTCTCCTTTACCCATTAATTCAGGTCTAGGCTACCTTCAATTGTGTCACTTCATTAACATCAAGTTATGTCATTACCATGACATCATTACATTTCCTGCTTATTTATCATTTCATATTTAGCTTTCATTTGATCCATTATTTAATATCCATTAGTAATATTTGGGCACAGGGCTTATCTAGATACAGGCCTTAGGGTTAGATATCCTATATAAGTAGCACTTGTCCTGGACAGTAGTCCTCATGCTTAGTATTCTCATTGCTATGGGTCATTCTCTATGTGTGTGTTCATCCGCACCTTAGTCTAATCTGTGGTTTTGGCCTCTTGACTTTCTCATTTTGAGATTAAGTTGAGTTGTTCCTAATAGTGGTGAGGATGGATGAACTTCTTGATGGATACCATTGCACTGATGTTTTGCAAGCATTGAAGAATACAATGAATGACTTGTAAGTGCTCCAAAATGAAGCATCAGATACCCAGATTGTTGGAGTGGGTCTTATAGGATTCATCCAGGCACTGGTACCAGGTGATAACTGACTTGACCAGAAGGTCATTGATGAATGAATACATGAAGTGGTGTAGGAGGTTGAATCCTCCTACAGTTGCAGACCTCCTCTTGCCATCCATTTCAAGAGTTCATTCAAGCATCCATAGTATCCATTGTCCATCCAGGTAGGTCTTTTTCATATTCTGTGTACTTCTTCATTCATCCAGACTAGTTTGTACGATCCAGCCATTTGTTCTGGGTCTGGATTGCATCAATCTGGTACTGGATTCATTTCATCTGGACCAGATCCTTTTAGCTTACATACCCACTGGGTGCCATTTGGCCCCAGATTAGTTAGATCTTGTAGATAGAAGTCCACAGGTATTCCTGGGACTATAAAATGGATGTATCCCACCTCAGAATACATCCTCCATCTTCTATTCTTAAGTCTGAGGGCTAGTTGCCTAGGTCCTCACTTACTTGAGCCTGTTTCTACTGTCCCCCTCCCTTGGGTTGAGTTTATACTTGCACTCATTTCTTTTATCTGATCCTTATCCACTCTGGGTAGGATCTGTGTTTTACAGCAGGGAATCTTGTCCTGCAGGATAAGAGACATATCAGCCTGGTAGATCTGTGCTGCATTCGTGTATCCTATGGGGACAGTGGTCAGATGGTGAGGACCCATCAGGCTGTTGAATGTTGTGAGGTCCTGGGAATCTGGATGGAGAGGGCACTGATTGTATTTGGCAAAGAGATCCATTATCCCATGTATGGCAAAGCTGTCAAAACACTCTGTGAAGTGTTTGATGAATGGTGGGGTGGAGGAGTCACAAATAGTGATGGCATTGAGAGGCTAGAGGTTGTGGATGAGGCAAAGTGACTTGCCATCCTGCTTAAGTATGTAGAATCAGCATGAGTGATAGGATGCAGTGGATGGTTTGTATACACCAGATGTGATCCAGTCCTTGATGATTTGGATGGTGTCTGTTATGGTTTCATCGAGACCATCAGAAGGGACAGAGAAACCCTTTGGCTGGAAGAAAACCAAACCTATAGCTGATAACGGAGCTACCCAGCAGTGAAAGGAATGCTGTAACCCTGGCAGGGGAGCTACAAGTGCTGGAAGTCTGCCAGAGGGATAACCCTTAGCAGATGAGGTTTTAACCCAAGTCCCAGAGACCCAAGAATGGTGAACTAGAGAAGTGGTCAAAGCTGGGGTTTAGCCAGCTGAGACCACCACCTTATATATTGCTATGGCCTGTGCACGTACCAAGCTGTACACTACTATACATGGTATTAATAGATAAGGCTATGTTACATATGGTAAGACAGTAATGACCATGGGTAGGGAATGGAAGTGCAGATGGAGATGAGATGTGCAAGGCTGCCATGAGGCAAACCCTGAGATCTGGATCTGAGATCCGTGGAGATGGGAATCTAGATAAATACGATGTGATACATGAGGAGAGATTAGATCAGATTGGGAGATCTAGGAGATAGTAGGATTGCCCTGGAAATCCAATGGAAATGGAGGTCTAGGGTAGTCTAGGGGTTGTTAACGTGTAACCCTAGGGGCTATGACGTTGGTGATGATGTCAGGGGCTGGACTCATCATGTGACTGGTCATGTGATTGGCCTTGTGGGAGGTCACATAACTGAAAGGAGCAAAAGAATGAAGGAGCATAGGAAAAGAGTGTAGGATGAAAAGTTAGGTGCATGCAGTTCATAACAGTGTCTGCCCACATGGACAGGGAAACAGGAATATTGCAAGGTACCCATGGCGTGTGAGATACTGTTGGGATCTTGATGGGGGAAAAGTATCTTTTATCTAAGTGGCCCCATTTGGTAGCTACCCAGGTGAAAGCAGATTTGTGCTCGTGGATGAGCCAATGGACAAGTTTGAGTTCTTCCAGCCAAAGCCAGTTTGCAGGATCAAGATCTAAAGCATCAGCTCTCTCCTGCATAAAACGAGTACTGGGAATGAAGTCTGGTGAACAGGTAGGTAAGGTGGCCAATCCAGAAAGTGAATCAGCCAGGAGGGTGCACATGATATGGAACTCCTCATCTACAAGAGCCATCATAGCATGGACCTTCTTGGCTATGGGTTTATAGACCAAGGAATGTGAGGTGATATCATAAAAATAAATAGATACAAGCACTTTAACAGTGTCTGATGTGAGAACAGATTGCATGGAGGAAAGGAACAGATAGTCCACAGAAGGTGGAGGTGGTCCAAGAGAAAGAGGGGGCAGACAGAAATATGAAGGAAAATGGAAGTACAAATAAACTGGGCAAGAAGGCAATGACAAGTGAGAAAAATGAAACAAGTTCAAACCAGTTTCTTCCCAGGATGCAACCAGATCATCAAGAACTAAAAATCACCATCTGAGACAGATTGGTATACATTACACCACTTGTTCTCTCAGCACCAGGAACAACCTTCCAACCAAGTACAGGTTGGCAGCATATACTGCTTCCCAGTGTTGAGATCCTGGAGGGTAATCGTCTGTGAACCATCTGGAAAGTTGCCAGTAGTTGCACCCATGAGGCAATGGAATGGTCATCCCAGCAACAGGTCAAAGTTAGCATAATTCAGGATCTGAACCTGAATCATAACCTCACCTATGCCAAAGTTGAGTGCTAGGTTCTCAAGAACACCAATCATCATGTTGACACTGGTGTTAGTGAGGGATTGGAATGGTGGAAGGAATCGACAGTGTCAGGGGCATTTTGCAGGTTGGCAGCAGGTTCCCATGTGTCATCTGTATCAGTGTATCCCTTTCAGCAGATGTGATACTCCAATTTCCCACGGTGGAGGCATGAGCCAACAATGGAATCGACCTCATACTCTTCATGACCATCCTCATTAACCTTGACCACATCTGGGTGGGAGATTGGCTGCCCATCAAGGGGGGCACGATATGGTTTGACCTGGGAGGTATTGACAACCAGGTGGAAGTGTGCGTTCTTCAGGAGACGCAGTTCAACTGCGTTGGGCATCGACCGAATAACGTCATAAGGTCCGATCTAGCGTTGTGTGAGCTTCTTGGTGACATATGGTAGCTTCAAGTTTTCCATACTGAGCCAAACCTTATCTCCAATCTGATATGGAGTGGGGTCTTCTTCGTCCGTGCATTTGATCATCTTTTGATGTGAAGCTTCTAGAGCTTCTTGGACTTCTGCGTGGGACTTGCCGGCAGAGTGTGTGAAGGTACCGGCCAGGGACGAGGAGGATCCTTCAAACCTGAGGCGAGGGAAGTAGTTCCATGTGATCTCAAACGGGATTGATCCATGAGAGGAAGATAAGGAGGAGTTGTGATGGAATTGGGCAATCTTGATCCAGTCGGCCCAATCCTCCTGTTTCTTCGCAACATAGGTGTGGAGATACTGTATCATTTCCCGATTGATATGTTCGGTTTGTCCATCCATCTGGGGATGATACACGATGGAAATCTTCTGGGAGATTCCTAGCAGATTACACAACTCTGTTGTGAATTCGGAGACGAATTGCAGACCCCAGTCCGATACAATGGTGGAAGGGAGGCCGTGGATACACCATATGGCGTCCCTGAATATTTTGGTGAGACCCATCAAGGATGTTGCCTTTCTACATGGTTCATAAATAACTTCTTTACTAAATCAATCAACAATAACACAAATGGCATCGAAGCCTTGGCTTTCCAGAAGCCCAGTAACGAAATCTACGGATAAATCTTCCCAGGGTTGCTTGGACGCCGGGAAAGGTTGAATAGACTGCTTTGGTGCTGTTTGCAATCCCTTCGTGAGGGCGCATGTGTAGCAGTGATTAATGTAGTTGGTGACGTCTTTGTGCATTCCCAGCCAGGAGAACGTGCATCAGATTCTATCATATGTGCGGTACATGCCCGCATGGCCTGATACTGGATCATTGTGAGATAGTTTAAGAAGATCTAAGCAAAGGGACTCCGGGACATAGATCCAGTTGGAATCTTCATTAATGAAAAGAGAAGAAATGGTATCGTATGTGAAATGATTTATTTTTTCATTTTGTATTTTTTCTGATTCTTTTTGTAGATTAATGTGGAACGGTGATTCTAAGGTAATACCGGATATAAATAGTTTCTTGGGTAACATAATAATGTCCTTATTGAGGTCCATGACAGCATCGCTGTGATCTGGACGACGAGATAAAGCATCAGCTCTGTTAGTTGAACCAGGCCGGTATATGAATGTAAGATTGAATTCTTGGAGAAGTGCATGCCAGTGTGCTTGGCGGCCGGATAAGGTTTGTGGCTTCTTCCAGTATTCGAGGTTTTGGTGGTCAGTCCAGATCTCAAAACCTTCTTGTCCGATGAGATAATGGCGCCATTCTTCCAGGGCGCGAATGACTGCAAGCAGCTCTTTATCATAAATAGGATAATTCCACTCAGTGGAGTTGAAGCTATGCGAAAGGAAGGCACAGGGTCGCCATTCCGAGTCTTCGCACTCCTGCCAGAGGACTGCTCCTGTTGCCATATCTGAGGCGTTAGTTTCTAACTGCATGCCTCGTGTTGAATCTGGATATGCGAGAAGTGGTACTTCCATGAATTTCTTTTTGAGGGCTTCAAACACCCTTCTTTCATCTTGACCCCACCAGAAGGGGGTGTCTTTCTTTGTAAGGTCATTCAATGGCCTAGCAATGTCAGTGAAACCGGCGATGAACTTCCTATAGTAGTTACAAAGACCGAGGAAGGCCTGTACTTGCTTCAAGCGAGTTAGTTCGGGCCAATCGGCGATGGCTTAGGTTTTCTTGTTTTGCATCTCGACGCCGTGTTTCAAGACGTTCATGCCAAGGAATTCTACCTTATCGGCACTAAAGGAGCATTTTTTGGGTTTGATAAATAGATCATTTTCACAGAATTGCTGGAGGACTTCTTTGACAAGGGCTTCATGTTGTTCTTTTGTCTTGCCCTTCGTGAAGATCATCATGTCATCCATATAAATAATTAGGAAGGCGTATTGGTTGGTGAAAACATTGTTCATCATGTTCTGAAATGTGGGCGAAGAGTTGGTAAGCCCGAAATACATCACCGTGGGCTCGTAGGCCCCAATTGGCATTACAAACACCACTTTCCATTCATCACCTTCCTTGATGCGAACGTTGTTGTAGCCCCAGCACAAATCCATTGCGATGAACATATTGGCGCCCTTGAGCCGATCCACTAGCTGGGAAATAAGGGGCAGAGGGTAAGCGTTCTTGACAGTACCCTCATTTACATATCGATAATCCATAATGAGCCATTTCTTTCTGTCTTTCTTTGGGATGAAGAATATCAGCAAAGTTTGAGGAGACTTCGATGGACGGAGATAACCTTTTTTGACCTCCTTTTCAATGAAGTTGCAGACTTCTTCTAGTTCGGTATCCAAAAGGGGGATTACCCGACCCTTTTTTGGTATGAAGTCCGGCTTTAGATCTATTGCATGATCCCATGGCTTGTGCAGGGGTAAATGGTTCGATTCTTGTTCAGAGAACATGTCGAGGAAGTCATGGTAGGCTTTAGGAACCTTTTCTTTGAGACCTGGCTCAATGCTTCAGATAAGCGCCTGTGTATATGCATTGCATTCATCGGTACACCAGGTGAATTCCAATTTCTTATCGACCCAGTCGATTTCGGGGTTGTGGCGTGAGAGCCAGTTGTAGCCTATAATCATCAGGTGAGTTCCCAGCCCGATTACAAACGCATGTATTTTCTCGTGATGGCCGTTGATCGAGGCCACGAGTTCGGCTTTATGCGAGATCTTTCCCAGAGATCCAACTTGACCGTCTGTGTTATACACATTGATTTTCTCATCAAGAGGGATGAGATCGATTTTGTGCTTTGTGCACCATTTTCGGTCGACGAAGGTGTTGACTGCACCAGAGTTGAGCAAAGCAGGTATTGTTACTTGTTTTTCTTCCTTTTCTGATTGGTATCGTACATCGACAGAGACAGACAACTCTTCTGGACTCTTCAGCGTATTTTCTGTAGGGATTTTGTTAATAAATACTGAAGGAAATAATGTTTTCTTAAATAGGGAATTAAGCACACTATGTTTTAAGTCTGGTGCCGAGCTCTTTCGAGACCCCCTGGCGGACGGTGGAGAATTCTTTAAATTAATGAACACCTGACTAATTGTATGAATAGGAAAATCCTCGTTGGTGCACTCGGAAAGCTCGGCTACAGGCTCAGTGCCAGCTACAGGGCTAATCAGTTCACCCTTGAGCACGGTCAATGAGTCATCTACACCTACCACTTTCCTACCAGCATGCCCAAGGATGTCCGTAGGACTTACAGGGGATATGCTACAATTGGCTGAATCCATCGGCTCGAAACCAGGTCTAACTACAGTGTCACTATTGCTCCTAGGTGAGGAGTCCAAATGCATGGTAACTATTTTTTTGATGTTAAGTAAGTTTTCTAGTTTTTTATTTTGTTTTTCTGCTTTCAACCTTGCAGCAAATAAACTATCGCCAACCGGTACCCTACTCCCAGTCAGCAGCTTCCTTTTAAAGCCTTGGACGCTTTTGCCTTGGCTTCAGATTCAAAGACGTTGGCCCAGTATGCATGGGCCTCATCTGACATATATTCTTGTCGGCTTGTCGTAGCTGACCAGACGGCCATTTGCATTTGAGGCATAGGAGGTTGATTAGCTGGTGGGTCCTCCA
>JBBPTJ010000331.1:0-15793 GCA_038094035.1 Pulveroboletus aff. ridleyi
GTTGACCACAGCTGGAGGAGGAACCAGATCAGCGGATGCTGACCGGAGTTCGGACTCCTGAGGGTGGAGTTGAAGGCTGAACTGGGTGGAGCCCTGGAGTTGACAGGCCAACACAAAAGTGGGGGCACTGACGAACGAGATGGGTGGAGCCTGGCATTCAGAGAAACTTAGCAGATCAGGTGTGGCAGGGTCAGCCAGAGGAGATGAATCTGGAGGCTGTGGAGGTAAGCTCGGCTTTGCTGGCATGGACTGCTCAAGTGGCCGGAACGATATACTACTCGAAATCCAATCAATCAATGGATTGAAGCAGGTGAGCCAGTTGTGTTCCAGAACCAGTGAACAGGATTTGTCTAGCGGAGTGACGTACAGCATTGTTGGAATGATGTTGCCAGTTTCAAAGTGGATGGTGAGGTTGATGGCTTGAGTAATGGTGGAATTGGATGTTCCGTCGAAAAGTCAGAGTTGGAGTGGGGGTACAGAGTAGGTCGAAAGATTATGTTTATTAACAAACTCCGTATCTATAAAACAATCGGAAGATCTGGAGTCTACAAGCACAGGAAATGGAGGAATATCCCATTCACAGATACTGACAGAGGGAATGAGAGAGCGAGGGTCAGAAAGAGCAAATGTGTTGAGCCAGATCTCCTTTGGTGCACTAGTGGAGTCAACACAACCCCCAGACTGTGCAGAGTCCTGGAGGTCACACTCTATTTTTTTGCCTCTGAGGAGGTCTCCGGTTTGGCTTCCGGAGTTGTGGATTTGGCTGCTCGACCCTTAGCAGCCTTAGAGGTTGACTTCGGACACTCCTTGGCTATGTAACCATCTTGGCCACAGAACATGCAAAGCTTAAGGTTGAAGTGGCGCTTTCGCTCGGCTGCTGTGAGCTTGCCATCCTTCCCTAACTTAGCGGAAAGGTCAGGCTTTGGGGAGGTGGTGGTGGTGGCAAACTTCCCTTTGGAGTCCTTGGACTCCCTAGGACCACCGGAGTTGGAGCTGCTTCCAGATTAGTGGTTTCTGGAGCCAGATGACTTGTTGGTTTTGGCAGAGGGGTTGGCAGATAGCTTCGCCTGGCGATTAACCTTGGACTTGCGCTCCCAATAGCACATGTCGATGGCCTGGGCGAGGGTCTGGAGTTTGGAGAGAGTTGGTGGCTTCCCGACACAAGAGATCTCATTTTGATCTGGTTAGGGAGGCCGTTGTAGAAGTGGTGCTGGAGGGCACCTTCTCCATAGCCTTGGACTTGCGAAGCGATGTAGTTAAACTCAATCATATACTTGTTGATGCATTGGGAGTCCTTCATGGACAGGTGGTTGAGTTAGTGCTCTGTGTCATCAACTGGGTTGTGAGGTCTGAAGTTCGTCTGTAACTCCAGGACAAATTCCCAGAAATTATCCATCCAGACCGGACAGAGGTTGGGGTCCTCATCGAGAAGGAGGTCCAGTTCGAACCACTCCAATGCCATCCCTTTCAGGTAGGATTGCATAAATGTTACTTTGGTGTGATCTGTTCGAAAGGCCTTAGGACAGTCTTGGAAGTTTAGCTCGCACTGGACTAGAAATGTCCAGAGCTTCCAGGGGTCAGTCCCATCGAACTGATCCGGTTCTCAGACTTTGGCGTGGGAGGTGCTATTGGTGGGGCATCGACAAGAGGAGTAGGCAAGGCTGCAGATAGCCGTCAGCAAGAAGGGCAAGCATGTCCTGAGGGACTTGCTCATTCTCATCCCTGCTTCTAGGGGCGTCTTTCCCATCATTGCTGTCCTCAGGCCCAAGCTCCAGGAAGTCGGGGTCTTCATTGGAGGAGTCACCTCCAGGACCATCTGGACCTTCCAGGCTTCTAGGACTGTTGGGGGGCATGTGAGGGATATCTTGTTCTTGGAGTAGGTTGGACAATGATGACTTGTTGTCCTTGAGTTCAGTAATCTGTGCATCTGAAGTTGGTGAATGCTGGAGGGCACGAGTCTGGGAAATGGATGCTGGAATACGGTGGGCGGAAAAACTGTGGAATTGGTCGACGAGGGCGGGGCCTCAGCGACTGCTTGCGAATACGCTGAGTGGATTGAAACATGGGGATGGGAGTGGGTTTGCGCCAACAGCATGTGTTCTGGAGCGTGTGACACAAGTGGCCATGATGGATGCAATTTAGGAGTTATAACAAGAGACAGTTTGAATATACTATTAGAACCAGGGTCTCCAGGAGGTAACTCCAGAACTCTGGAGTTCGGGCAGGACTTGGCTTCACCATATGTGGTGCACCCTTGTCACAACTCCAGGGGTGTCCTGTAATTTCAGAACAGGCAGAAGAAGTCAGATTGACCTTGTTGCAAGTAACAAAGGCCGAGGATGGTTCAAAAGAGAGTCTTAGAGACTCAAGGGGGTTAGAGTGAGCTTGGGAGACTTATCCAAGTCAATATTTAAACTGGAGTATCTACTACAAGTGTGGAGACTTATATACAGGAGTAGAACATAGGTCTTACTAATAGTCTGGAGTGCGGATGCTAAGTGTACCGGAGCTGTGCTCCTAAGCAGGCACAGGGACAGAGGGTGAACTGGGACGAAGCTAGTGGCTATGTACTATAAGCAAAGAATGGAACGTGGCACTAAGAACAAGGAATGCTAAATAGAGAGGGTCCAGGATGTCAGGGATGTGGACTCATCGAGAACACATCAGAGGTCGCAGGAAGAAAGTCCGGAGTTGCATCTGGAGTTCCGGATTTAACAGATATGACAATGACGAACTCCACTTCAAATAACACACTGCCCATGCAATCTCAAAGGGAATAACGTACATACTAGTTACCAACAGAATAACTAAAACGATGAGAGACATAAAGGTAAAGATGGTCAAAAGACTATATGAGGGTGTAGTTGTACCAAAGATGATGTATGGGGTGGATGTGTGGGGAGCTCAGATGTTGGAAAAGGGATGGAGTAAGAAGAACAGAGGATGGAGAGCCTGAGGTTGTGCTAGAAAGATGGAATCACTGCAGTGCACTGCAGTGCTACACATTTTGGGAGGAATGCGCATGATGGCCATGGACACACTGCTTGCACACACTGATCTTACACCCATCCCCCTACTGTTATGCTGGAGGCGAAACACCGAAGCTGAGTCTTCTGAAGGCTTGCCATAAAGCCTCATGAAATGAGAAGAGCAGAGGAGAGCACTTATCGTCCAAGGTTTTAACTCAAGGAACAAGTGGCCAAAGCTGGGGATACCAGCTGAGGACGTACCCTTTATATATTGCAAGTAATGGTGCACAGACCAAGCTGTGTTACAGATAAGGTGTGAAGTGTATCTATATACAGTAGGTGATATCCCATGGGTGTGGGAGAGTTCTGTGATAAAGAAGCATAGTGACAGTAATTAAAAGAGTGCAGTGATCACATGTTGTGACATCATATGATGTCATGGTCTAGGCTGTGTCATGTGATCCGGTCATGTGAGTTGTGAATAAGTGAAGTGAAAGTGAAAAATAATTAGGTCAGCATATACAATATAACACCTACTAATAAGGAAACTATGTAGCAATGCCACCCTGCACATAGCATCCTTACCTACATCCCATCCCCTGTACACTCACACCAAAGCCACCTTCTGCCACCAAAAGTGCCACAAGTCACCCATACACAGATTCACAAATGCATTTGACCTCGACCCCCGCAAAATGGAAGACATTGCCCCTATGCACCATAACTCCAAATGGAAACCCAACACATCGATATGAATTGCCAATGACAAAGATGAGGCACTCCTTCAAGATATAGAAGCCGAAACCACTCACAACATCAACCTATACTCAGACAGCTCAGGGTTCCAAGGAAAAATCAGCAGAGCAGCAATACTGAGAAGGGGAGGAGAGAAATTGGACAAGCTGAGGTTTGAGCTAGGGTCAATAGAGGACCATACAGTATACAAAGGAGAGGTGGTAGGAATGATTCTGGCAGTGGAATTACTCAGGAAATACAGGGGCAGGGTTAATACAGCATCGCTAGGGCTGGACAATAAGGCTGTAATCCTGGTAACAGACATATTCCAGTCAGGACCAGGGTACTATCTCATGGACATGTTCCACAGCAACGTCCAAGCAGCACTCAATTTCCATGGCATACTCACATTAGAGATGGTGGACCCCAGGCCACCAAGGTATCCAGGGCAATGAAGAAGCTGATGAAGTAGCAAAACTTGCCACTAGAGGCCACACCAGCCCAGCCTCAGTGTTACCTAGATCGCTCCGAACCTCGTGCATCTGGGCAAAAAACACTCCCCTGAAGCAAGGCCACAGCCAGGCAAAAGATATGCAAAGACCTAAAAGCAACAAACCATAGCATTCTGGAAAATTCCCCCTGGGTACACACCATCCTATCCATAGACAAATCTCTCCCATCCAACCAATTCCTCTGCCTCACTGAAAAACTCCCCAGATGACATGTCTCAGCACTTTTCCAACTTCACACTGGGCATGCCCCACTCAACCACTATTTCTTCAAAATTGCCAAAACAAACTCCCCATCATGCTCACACTGCCTGGACCATGGTGAATCAGTCTTCCACATACTAATGCACTGCCCCAAATACTCAACACAACATGACCTCCTTCACCATGCCACTTAAGGAAAAGTAAGATAAATATCCCAACTATTTAACAATGAAAAGTACACCATGCACCTCCTTCGCTTCCTCCACAATACAGGACACTTCACAGCTACCTTTGGTGATCTATCCCCCTCACAGAACAAGCCTGGCTAACAACCAGATCCTCCCCTGACATCAAGGTCACCTCGCACTCAGGATCTGCCCATCTGCTACAAGTCCCATGCAGGCCCACTCACACCCGAGCAGTTCTCATACAACACCCTACTATAACTGACACATACATAATATAGATACAAGCACATATGTACTGTCTGACATGGGCAATGCCCACTGGACAATAAACATGGAAAAAAAAAAAAAGGAGCCATCACAGCATGGACCTTCTTGGCTATGGGTTTGTAAACCAAGGAATGCGAGGTAATATCATAAAAATAAATAGATGCAAGCACTTTAACAGCATCTGATGTAAGAATGAATTGCATGAAAGAAAAAAACAGATAGTCCACAGAAGGAGGAGGTAGTCTGTGAGAAAGAGGGGGCAGGCAGAAATGTAGAGAAGAATGAGAGTACAAATAAACTGGGAAAAAAGACGGTAACAAGCAAATAAGATGAAATGAGTCCAAACCAGTTTCTCCCTGAGATACAACCAGATTATCAAAAACTAAAAATCCCCATCTGGAGTGGATTGGTGAACATTGCACCACTTGTTTTTGCAATACCAGGGGCAACCTTCTGACCATACATGGGTCAGCAGTGTATACTGCTTCTCAGTGTTAGGGTTCTGGAGAGTAATTGTCTGCGAATCATCCAGAAAGTTGTTAGTAGTTGTACCCATGAGGCAGTGGAATGGCTGCCCCAGCAACAGGTCAAAGTTAGCACAGTTCAGGATCTGGACCTCAACCATGACTTCACCTGCACCAAAGTCAAGAGCCAGATTCTCGAGCACACTGATAGTTGTGTCAATGCTAGTGTTAGCAGATAACATGTGCATTATGTGGTCAGACCTAACCAGTAGGCCTAGCCCTTCCCAGATGTGCTTTGGCATAGCTATGATCTCAGATCTGGAATCCAGGATGTCCAAGATGGTACACCCAGTACTGTTAATCCGAACCTTGATTGTATGGAGGGAGACATTATGATGTGCATTGATAAGGCCATCCTTGTTGTAGAGAACCTGGTCACTATACTTGCAGGCTACAGATGCCAGGTCAAGGCCCACAAGCTCATTAACCTGTACAACATTAGTAGATGTAGAGGGGGCCACCCTCTTTATGGTGGTAAGATCCTGGAATTGCTTGCAGAATTCTGGGGAAACAGCAAATAGATCTTTGATCAGGACCAGTACAGCTAGCTATGTCAAGAACCTGGTCCAAGATGTGCTTTGGGGTGGATTTGTCTTTCAGAGGGAAGGTGTACTTAAACTGCGGGGCTGTGAATGATGGGAAAGACAAATTGTTAATTTGGGAGGCACAAGACAGGAAGTTACTGCTTGTGCCAGATGAAAGGTTGCTGGACCCAGATAGACCTGCAACTACCAGAATGGATGATGCTGCTGATGAAATTGGGGCTAAGGTAGCCCCCGAGGGCATGCACGCCTCATTACACACAGGAGAGACATTCTGACAAGGCAAGGATGAAGATGGGGAAGAAAACACCTGTTGTTACTAAAGCTCCAGTGACACAAGCTCTTCTGACATGGATACGGAGCAGGGGTCAGGATATTTGTGTGGGGAAACCTGGATGCTGTCAAATCTAACCCATTTCCCCTTCTCCTGTGATGTCTTGTCTGCCTGGAAATTGGCCCAGGCCTGGGCAATATAAGGCTGGAAGTCTGGGTGATTGGGTTCAGAAGGTGATTCCTCATCTGAGTCATGCACTGTGATGAAGAAAAAGGTGAACAGTTCAATATCAAGGATAGAAGGCATATCCAGGTATGCCACTGACAGAATGTTAGCTGATACATGGCTGGACAAGGATGCTGCCAAATTTGTAGAAGACCTAGGTGTGCCATTGGCGAGTGTGTGGTCAATGGTGTCTTTGAGACACTGACCACCAGGTACCCAAGGGATGGCAGACCCATCCTGCATGTAAAGCCTACTGTCATTACTGCACACTATCTTCCTGGTATTCAGGTACTCGAGGCACACTGCACAGATGTGCATGTAGTGATCCAGTCCAGTGCAAAACTTGCAGAAGATGGGGGTACAGTTGGCAATGTTGGTCTCCATTTTAAATGGTGGAGCCAGGTTGAAAGCTGAAATAGGAGTGGTGGGCACTATGAATGGGCGAGGCTGGATGGGCTGATATGGGGTCTGGGTATGTAATAAAATGTCAGATACAGCTATAGTAACCTGGAAAGGTGAGTCAGACAACAGGAATTGGGCTGCAGTGGAAATGTCATCTATCAGATACAGATCATCTGGATGGATATCAGGCTTGACGATTGCCAGCCAATGATGGACATGCTCTTGAAACAAGGTGGGAATCCTTGCAAGGAACATCATGTCTTGCTCTATCTTGGACAACTTCTTGTTAGCTATTAATGGCACAGCTACCTTCCTGAACTTCTGGGAGTATTCCCCCAGGTCATCCTGGCTGTGCATCTGCTTCTTGTTCCAATCCTCCATGAAGTACTATATGTCAGCACAGCAATAATGGTTAGTACCCTCATAACCCAGATACAATTTCTTAACTAAAGTGTAAAAGGCACCCCAATCAGCCAGGACTGCAGATGTTTCCAGTAAGGTCTTCCAAACCTCTGTTTCATCAAGCTTGGCATACTGGATGGCTGCCTTGATTTTGCCAGCAAGGTCAAGAGTGTACTGGTCCCCAAGCTGTCCAATATCATTGAGGTACTGAGGCAACTGGGATGACATCTTCCCATCAAACTTGGGAGTGTTAGGGGTACCCCACAGGGGCATGAAGTTTCCTTGGTTAGCCATTAAGCATTGAGCGACAGGTTGAATTTGTGGGTTGGTGGTGGATGCAACCAGATTTAGCATTGAGACAGGCAGAGTAGATGGGCAAGTGGGTGGATTAAACAAGAGGTTAAAAAGTGAGAAGAGAGAGGGCTCCCCCGAGTTTGAGTCAACAGGCGAGTCTAAGAGGGATTTCTGCTCCTGCAAAGAGGTCAGGGTCACAACTGATCATGATCTTGAGGAATCGAGTGGAGTTAGTGGTGAAGGTGGTGTTGAATGCCTGGGTCATTCACCATATAAGGATAGAGTCCTTTCATGAGGCATAGAGTGAGAAAAGCCACCCAGGATAAACAGTGAATCCATGCTCAGGGGATCAGTGATGTTAGGACTACCTGGGCCAAGTCAGTTGTGATGCACATAATCTGGCATAACCAGGATAAACAATTCAGAAGCATCAGATAGGTTGAGTTCACAGAACTCAATGAGGAGATCCTCAAGCTCTTGGCGCTGAGGTGTGGGTCACAGCATCCTCCTCAACCACCCTGTAGAACCCCTCATGATGGGGCTTCAATTATAAAACAGTGAAAGTGTGTGGGATGTATGTGAGTGAGCAAGTTGTACTTGTCCCAAGGGATTCTCTGTAGGGATATCAGTGAGTGAGAGTTAGCTATGACTGACCTCAGCATGCAAGAGCAAAAGGAATACAATCTGGATGAATATGCATTATGATAATGAATAACCTGGCCAAGAATGAGGGCTGGATACTAATAGCAGGTCAAGGACAAGGACCCAGAACGATGACAATGGCTACTTGAATGATGATGATGGCTGCTTGAATGATGAAAATGACCACAATGACAATGAAGGGGGTGATTCCCAACAAAGATAATAACCAACTGGGTGTAAGATTGATGAGATTTATGATCCCAATACAAAATCTTTATAGTCCAGGCATTCCCAGGACTTCATATTTACAAACACAGGTGAGACCCTATGAAGGGATGCTCAATCCTAAGTATTGAAATGTGAAAGAAAACTAAGTAGTGTAGTCCCAACCTCAATGAAAGTTAACATGCAGTAGAACTGGCAAGTGATAAGTAAAATCTATGATCTGGTGGACAGAACCGGACCAGATGCCATGGATGTGTCACAACCCGGAACTGAATGTACAGATGGATAAACAGATAACAAAGTAATAAAACAGACTGACCTCAAGATGATATGGGCAGACTTGAGATGTGACTGGGAGTCTTGTGGGACACTTGAACAGGCTGGAAATAGAGGGATGCAACCATAGGAGGCTGCTGGCTCCTATACCATGTTTCAGGATGAAACCTCATTGATATTCCATATGACCCCCTTTGCAGAATACTAGCAACCAGAGCCCAGAGCTGAACCTATGAGAGTCTTCAGTGAAGCCTACACATCACCTAGGTTGCTTGACTTTTATCATAGCATCCACAACATGTCACAAGAACCTGGTAATAGCCTGGAGCACATCATGATCCCAATTATGTTATGGTCTAATACTACTCAACTATCAAGTTTCAGTGACACATCACTATGGCTGATTTATATGTTTTTTGGAAATCAATCTAAGTATACCCATGCAAAGCCCACAGTGGCAGCATGCCATCATATCACTTATGTACATACCTATGGTATGTTAAGTGTCATTTGTCAGTTCAGCTACTAATGCCAGTCCATAGTTATCTGAAGATTTTTAGGATGAGTACACCCAGTACTTTGGTATAGGGTCATCCAATGATATTTACACTCACTGCAAACATGAGTTGATGCATGCTGTTTGGAAGCTCCTCCTTGATGATAAGTTTATGCAAGTGTACATGTCTGGCCTTGTCATGACATTTGCAGATGGAGTTATATGTCATGGGTTTCCCCAGTTCTACACATATGGAATGGATTACCCTGAGAAGTATGTCCCATCTACAATTAGATACATAACAATCTATATAACAATTAATTCCAGAATCTTGGTTGCCTGTATCAAATTTCTTGGGCTATGTCTGTGCCCTCATTGCTTGGCTGAGAAAGCAAATGTACAAGGTATAGGTATAGACCCTGACATGGAGATGCAGAGCCATGTTCATGTCAGCAACCAGTCCCACAAGAACAAGATTTCAAAGGCTTGGAGGTATATTTTCAAATATGGCACAAGTATTAGCAGAGTTTGTGTACAGAGTGTTTTAGCAGATGAGTTCTGGGTACCAACAAAGGTATGTACAGGCTCAGGTATCTACATCAGGCTAATATAAATTAGAATGCATTTTCCAAGTGAATTGCAAATGAGGAATTTAACTACTTCCTCATGTTTGTGATTGATCAACTACACAAATTTGAGCTTGGGGTGTGGAAAGCAATTTTCACACATTTAATGCACATTTTGCATGTTGCAGATGGAACATCAGTGCAGCAACTGAATTACAGATGAGGGTATACTCAAACATAATTTGCCTACTAACTGTTTTACTATGATCCAGATACTGGAGAGTTCTAACATTTGGATGTGCAACAATTCAGCAGTTTCACAAGAATGCATTTGCAATGAAACATTGCACAGCATGAGACTTTGAGTACCTTCTCCAGGCAAGTAGTGTCAAACTCCCATAATACTGACTAACTGGTGCCTAGTGCACTCTCCCTGTTTTTGAAGGTCTCTTATCAAGTCAGCACAATGAAGATGTGCTTGACTTGCTCTTTGACCTTGTAACCTGGCATGCATTTGCCAAACTACAACTCCATACTGAAAAGTCCCTTACCCTTTTTGATGCAGCTACCATGTATCTCAGTCACTCTGCTTGCAAGTTTTTGTGGATGATATGTGTTTACTACCATACTACTGAACTTCCTGAAGAGCATGCAGCCCATGGGCACTGCAAAGTGGTGCTAGCAGCCAAACAGGGCCATGCAACTCCATTGGCTTCACATCCCAAGCCAACCATGCTCAACCTTTCGACATACAAATTCCATGCTTTAGGTGATTATCCAGACACAATATGGATGTTTGGTACTACAGATACTACACAACACAAACAGTAAGTACCTTATTCCATCTCTTTCTGCTAGTAATTGGTTGTCAGGGCAAGCTGGAACATCACCATGTAAAGTGGCACTACCTATGGTCTGGAAAGAGGAAGAAATACATGGTCAAGAGCATTGCTGACCAAGATGCAATTGAGCAATTTGTCTGAAAGGTCAACATGGTGTGGAGAAGTCTTCAGGATCATTCACCAAATCAACATGCTCATGGTTCCCCAATGGACCATTATTTTGCTGAGACATCACACAAGATCAGTAATCTCACAGCTTGGCTAGGTAGATGATGGAATGACCCTGCATTCATGGTGGGTAGGGATCTAGGTTGATTTTACTCTACTGATGAAATCATAGAATTTCCTTCCACATCTAAAGGTCCATTTGTTGGCTCAGGCCTGTAATCTGGCTTATGATGGTGATGAACACAATTTCTCAGATGGTGACCATGCTTGCATCAACATCAAGGACAACAACATTCATTACCACTCCCTCCTTCACATCAATTATATGACCTATGTACAACATGCAACATGAGCAAGATACCATAAACCCTCTCATATGAGCTGACATCATGGTTTTATCCCATGATGACAAGTGGAGCCATCCATATTGGTATGCACATGTTATTCACATTTTCCATGTCATGGTACAGCATTGTGAAAACAAGTCCTCATGCTTTTCGTCAGCCATGCACATGGATGTTCTATTTGTGTACTGGTTTCACCAAGATATGAGGTGGTCTGAGAAATGCCTTCACAGGCTCTAGTTCTTTAATCAGGAAAATTCATCTGACATGTTTGGTTTTCTGGACCCAGACTGTATTATTCATGATATTCATCTTGTTCTAGCATTCTGTTATATTGTATATGATGACCTAATTATTTTTCACTTTTCATTCTCACACTTTTAGTCATGTGACTAGTCACATGACTTGGGCCTAGACCCATGACATCATGCCTCCATGTATTCAAACGCTAGTGTGGACTTTCACAAAGTACTCTGTTGAGTGTAGAGACAGTGGTGATTAAAGAATCGTGTCTAATTTATTGTGAGCTGGTATACTATGGGTTTGGGCGAAAGCCTTTGGGGCTTTCCAGCCTGAAGCTTGCTACCCTGGGGGGGCGATCTGTGATCCCTGTCTGAAGAAACTTGTGACGTGGGTGTGAGCTCCCCCAGTGAAGAAGCAAGTGATGTGTGTGGGCTCACCTATCTTACTGGAGGCATTGCATGTGCTGTGAGTCATTCTATGAGCTCTGGCCTCTCTTGTAGGTATGGGGCGAAAATGAGCATGTATTCCCTTAGGTATCGGGTGGATGATTCCCCTGACCATCTTCCCATTGTTTTCACTATGTCGAATGGGGTGCCTATTAGGAGGTAGTGTAGAGTTCCCCCTATGTGTAGACTATGTCCTTTGAGATCCAGGAGCCCATGTCGCTTCACTATTTCCTTGATACGACGGGTTACCTCTTGTCTGGTGAGGGGTCTAATGCCCTTGGGGTGTCTCCACACAAATAAATGATCCTCTGGGGCTGGGTTGTTGATACTGAAGTGATTTTGTATCCATGTGAGTGGGTCCATGAGGTGATTTAGGGATGCGCACTGGGTTACCTTGCCCGTGGTGGCACATTTTGTTGTCGGGAGGTGAAATGAGAGGATGTGTTGTTGTTGGAGGTCGCTTGCCACAGTTATGTGCCTGTGCTGTATGAACAAGTGTGGTGATGCTAGGAATTTGTTTATGGAAGGTACAGTGAATTCGCCTAGTCGTGAAATGGAATAGAAGGTGGTTACTATGCATGCAAAGATGGCTGCATCTCAGTGGTCAGTTAAGTTTAGGTATGTGAGGAACATGAGGAGAGTGGCTCGTTCAAACAGGTCTCACTTCTTCTGTACTGACGATGGCGGGGCTAAGCGGGCTGCTCCTTCCATCGCTGAGTGAGTCTCATCTTGGTTGGATGTCCAGGTTACTCCATGTAACATGTGCCATGCTCTGATGCCAGCTATATAGTTTGTTATGGTTGAACCTGAGTGTCGACCTGCCTGATCAGCAATGAATGCTGTGATGAGCGGTTGTGCTGCTGGCGCTCGTTGTTGTTCCAGAACATTGTGCCTGTCGCAGAATAGGTGGTAGGCAAGTAGGCCAGCACCATATGTTTCTTTCATTCTTTCTGTCCACAATGTCTCTATTACATCGAGTACTCGGTCTAAACATGCCTCTGGGATGGGGGTTCCACCACTGTCTGTGAGTTGTCTGGACACAAGTGGTATAGGGTGCCATAGGCAGAGGCGGTCCCTCACTAGGTAGTGTGGGCACAGTGATGTTGTTGTTGGGGTTCTGAATGGTTGGTATGGTCAGGGTTGCGGGTTTGGGGGGAGAAGCACTTTCTCACTATAGGGTGTGCTCCCATATGATTTGGAGTTCATCGTGTTGTTCGGCTTGCCACCTGGACCACTCATTTTGGGTAGTTGAAATCTCTCCCTGTCCACTGTGGCTCTTAGGGATGAAGGCATCATGCGTGCACTCTCCTTTCCTTGCTGTATCTCTGCCGGGTCTGGTTGCTGTGAGGAGGGGTTGGAGTGCTGCAGGGAGGGGTATCTCTGGAAGGAGTAGATTGGCAGGTGGAAATATGCCTCGGAATAGGGCGTCAGCTGGGTTATCCTTGCTTTGAATGTAGGTGGTGCAAACTTTTCTAAGGCTAGTGGCTTGAGTGATGTGGGTGTGTATGTGTCTGAAAACCACATTCGCTTCTGTGTTGCGGTGCCATCTCATCCACCATCCTTCGACGATCCCAGTGTTATCTCTGTGGGCAATAACCTTGGTGAGGTTTGGGAACACAATGTTGATTGCCCATACCAGGAGCTCGAAACTGACCGCTTCTGCCTAACTGATATCTCATTTGGCTCCTTGGTCATGTTGCCACCCTGGCATGAGTTTCCAGGCACGCCATCTTCTACCGATGACAATGCCGACTCCTATGCCAGAGCTGGCATCCAAGTATGCTTCCATGTCGTGGAACGGTGATGGCAGGTGCAGGTTTTTGGTGATTCTTCCATTCTGTAGTTGAGTGTCCCACCATTCTAACTCTTTGGCGATAAATTTTATGGGGCAATGTGGCATGAATGGTTTGTCCACACATGTTTTCAGCATGTGTTCCAGGCCCGTGAGGTAGGCTCATCCCTCTTGCCTCGCGGATGAGGCGTGCAACAGCTTGCTGTATAGCTGTTTTATGTCCTTCAGTATGTGTGTGGGTCGTTCATTCCATTCTGCTATGGCTCTGCAGTATTTTGCTGCCTTCTCTGGCGCAAGGACAATCGTTTTTGAGTTGAGTCTCCATTGGAAGCCAATATATGTGATCTTGGTGGCAAATGGTTGGTCTTTTGTCTTCTCCCAAGGGATTCCTAGCTTGTTGGAGATAGTGTCTATGTCCGCTAGGTTGTATGTGAATTCTCCGTCGTGTGATGATTGCTGCCTGGTCCCCGTTTTGTCTCGAATGGGCTGCATGTAGTCCTCATTGAATTCCTCGAGGTTACCACTCTCTGGGTTGGTCCATCCGTACCATAGGCGGCTCCCTGTCTGGTTGATTCCCCCTTCTTTCTCTATGTCGGATATGATCTTTCTTCTGTTTGCATTGTATTGGGTGAGGTGCTTCTTCCTGATGTGGAAGAAGATGTGGTTGTCGACCCACTTGTCCAGTGGGCTGATTCCTTCGGTTCTAAATATCTCAGCTGTGGCATCTACTACGTGTCCATATACTCCCACTGACAATGTCACTCCAAAGGCTAAACACGTGTCAATATAAAGGTCTTCTCCAGTTCCTCTAATGATTCCCGCTGGCCATTGCGATGCATGCGTGGGGATAGTGCGATAAGCTTCAGCAACATCTTGCGTTGCTGCTTCAGATCCTTCTGGTAAGTGTGCTATGGTGAGGGCTACTATGGAGAATTTTCCCCATGTTGCTGGGAAGTGATTAGCATTGATTTGGGCATTCATGGCGAGAGATGTGAACTCAGATGAGGGAGTGTTGGGGAATGAGAAGTTTTGGATGATGTGGAATTTGCCCAGACGTCCTTCCTTCGAGATTAGTGATATGGGAGACGACTGGAATGGTCCTATTAGTGATTGGAGTCTTGTAGTGGTGAATGGCCCTATGTATCTCTCTTTGGTGAGCTCATTCTGTATGAACTTATCAAAGGCGTCATGGTACAGCTTGACAGAGTTCTTATTAGGGGGGGATTGTACACACATGATAATGGGGAAATCTATTATGAATCCACAATGTAGTCCGATTGGAATGTCCAGGAAACGCGACCTTCTGTCTGCTTGTCGAAGCACTCTTTCCCACTTGTCAGCTTTGTACAGAGTGGTTGGGAGACTGCTTCTGAGCTCTAGGGCACTGCTGGGCACCATAGGAGCTGGCGCTGCATTCCGAGCAGAGGTGCAGTAGATGGTGGTGGTCAGCACATCCATAATGGCATTGCCATTTGCAACAGAGCACACGACCGTCTTGTCTGGTGAGGAGGTTACCTTCAGACCTTTCAACATAGGTGTCGAATTTTTGATCCCAGGTTCATGCACTGTTGTAGTGCACAATGTCGTGTCAGTGTCCCCAAGCAGACTGCACATGCTGAGAGGGTGGCAGGTGTATGTTGGGTGTGAAAGGACCAGTTACGCTTGTAACTGCTCTCCTGCACGCCAGGAGTGGGTGACAGGGCCTGTTTGCTCCCACTGAATGAGCGCTGGTGTTGACCAGTGCCTAGTACTGTCTCGCTCTTGGATAAGAGGATCGTGTACTTCTCATTGAGTGCTGCTAGCTTCTCGC
Source organism: Pulveroboletus aff. ridleyi (assembly GCA_038094035.1). Classification (NCBI taxonomy): domain Eukaryota; kingdom Fungi; phylum Basidiomycota; class Agaricomycetes; order Boletales; family Boletaceae; genus Pulveroboletus; species Pulveroboletus aff. ridleyi. The sequence goes on from JBBPTJ010000331.1 coordinate 15,386, forward strand.
TGAGCTGCAGCACATTGACAGGGTGTCAAGTGCATGGATAGGGTGGTTAACGAGCCATTGAACGGGTGTCAAGATCACATTGTTTTTTTTTTTTTTTTGAAAGGGGAATGGATTGTGTTCATTGGATGAATGGGAGAGGAGGGTTGCATAAGTTGCATGTGGATGCGATGCCTAAGAGGTGTGCTTACCATGTTTATCACCTCCATTTGGTCAGTCCTCATCTGCATGAGGATGTTGTCGAGTGTGTCTCTGAGCACGTCCTTATTGATTAAGGAGAGGTTGAAGGCTCACGGTGATGTGACACAGTTGTGCCACTTCTGCCTCTGCTGTCCCTGGTAGATTAGCAGGGCCTTCTGGTGGTTTTTGTGACGCGAGTTGCACCAGGCGAGGTTCTCTAAGGCTGACCAG
>JBBPTJ010000334.1:0-15706 GCA_038094035.1 Pulveroboletus aff. ridleyi
CATATGAAAGAATCCTTCTCCAAATTGATAGACATAGGGAAGGCGAGGTTGTCAGGAGAGCTTTGGTATGGCTTGTAGCTGCCTTGGTACCCTTGCAATTGTCCCAAATCATGGAAGGCCTCTCGATCGATATCACTTGCCAAGTCCTGGATCCTGAATCCACACCTGTTCACGGCCCTGCTCTGCTGGATGCGCTTGGCAGTTTAGTGACGTACGATGAATTGACGGATGCTGTCACACTGTCTCATTTCAGTGTCAAGGTACACTTGTCATTGTGGTCGCCTGGTCATATCACTGATCTTGTTCGGATAGGAGTACCTCATGGGAGAGTCCACTCACAGAAGGCATCCAACATATAATATCAATGAACAGGAGGCTCACGCCCAGCTTGCTTTGCTTTGCATATGCTACATCGTTGCCTACACCAGTAAGCCAAGCAGTTACGGAACACCAACAGGTGATGCGCACTGGCCTTGGACGTGCTATGACGAGTACGACCCAGCTGTTGCTCATACAATAGGATGTCCTGCGGCCCCGACTCAATCATCTGTGTCCTATTCCCTTCTCGAGTATATATACCGGCATGGTTTCCGACACCTTTCCCACATCAACCCGAGGAATCAAGAGATACTGCAGTCTATCATAGATCTTGGATCACATGCGCAACAGCACCCTTTGGAGTGGGAGGAGCTGACCTCACGTGCTTCATGGCCGAGCCCCGAACATGATTATGTGATGTACATCCTAATCGCGTTTGCACCGGAGCCACTGCTGCGTTTATATCTCGATCATTTTAAACCCAAGTTGAAGGACGGGACGAATCCACTTGTGTACGCAGCACACTTTTCCAAGTACGAGCACGCTAGGACCTTACTGTCAAGAGGCGTTAGCCTGAACCACACCGGCCGTGCTCTTTGGTCTTCGAGGCTGCAGCTCTTGCCAATTCAAATTGCTGTTCAATGTGATTGTGCTATCCTCGACTTGTTCTTGAGGGCGGGAAGCCCTGTTCCTCAGGCTCTCTTTGTGAGCGAGCTACAGGAGGATGCATATATTACTGGCCGCAATCTCGTGAAGCTGCTACAAACAGATGACTTCGTCGAGTGGGCAATCAGCATTTGCGATGAAGTACTGCCACGTGCACTGAGCCCCGCCATGTACTATCACGGATCTTCTGAAGGAGATATCTCCTTTATACAGAGAAGACTAATCCAGATAGACCGGGACCCGAATACCCAATTTAATGAGAAAACCCTCCGCAGCGCTGTGTTTGCAGGTCATATTTCCACTGTCAAGCAAATGCTTTCATTGGACTTGCCATTGCCTCATGACATCCTTCTCGATGCGTTGCGCAAATACAGCTCAAACGTAGCGATGATACGTTTCCTGCTCAGTGAGGGGAGTAGTGTACACGTGATGTCACCAGGCGGAAACACTCCGCTTCATGTGGTCCTCACTGGTTCCTCGCATTCAGAGGATAAATGTTTGGAGAGTGTCCAAATACTCGTTGATTCAGGGTGCGACCCGTCCGCATGCAATCTAGATGGACAGACACCTCTTCACCTTGCAGCTGCGGGTGGACACGTCTCTGTCATCAAGTACTTGCTTTCTTTGCAGGTGGAACTACCATCCGATATCATGTTGTCAGCAGCCCGGTCAGGTGCCCCATCAATGCTACGCTTGCTGATGAGCAAAGGAGCCTATTTGCACCCTGTTCGGGAAGACGGAAGCACTCTCTTCCATCTCGTTTTAGGTAGCTTCTCAAGGGTCTGGAGTGAACATCACCTTCTGGAGTGTGTCAAATTCCTCATCAATGCTGGCTATGATTCCTCTCTATCCAATGCTTTTGGCGAAACACCTTTTGATCTTGCAGCAAAGTATGCCCCACCCATAGTCATAAAGTACCTCCTTTCACTGAATATTCAACCATCTTCTGACACCTTCCTGTCTGTGTGTGGCAACCCGTCCCGGAGAATGTCTCCGATGATTCAACCAGGGGGCTGATATACGCTCTACTCCCCCCAACGGAGGCACTCCGCTTCACATTTGCATGGTGAAATCCGAAGTGGAATCCTTGAGAAGAGTCCAAACCCTTGTCAATGCTGGGTGCGATGGTCGTGTTTCCAATTTGGCCGGAGAGACACCCTTTCATATTGCAGTGAAGCATGAATACACTCGGGTTGTGGAGTATCTGCTCTCAGTTGGCATACCGGCACCTTTGGATATAATACTCACCTTACTATGGAGGCCTCTTGGGGGGACCTGGTGCGGGCGCATCCCAACGTTATTCCGTTTCCTTCTTGGAAAAGGTGCTGATATACACATCATCGGCGAACATGGTATGACTTTACTACATTTCGCGGCAGCACTTTACGAGGAAGAGCATGCTTTAGCAGTGGTTAAACTGCTTGTCCATTTCAAGTGTAGTCCTTCTGCACTCAATTCGGCACAGGAAACACCTCTTCATGTTGCCATACAACATGGACACATGTCTGTCGTCGACTATCTTCTTTCATCGGGTGTGGCATTCCCCTCTGACATATTCCTTGTGATGCTAAAATATTGGCACTGTCGAATGGGGATGATTCGTTATCTCATCGACAAGGGTGCCGACATTTCTGTTGCTACAGCAGATGGGAATACTCCATTACATCTGCTCCTCAAGAAGGGGGAGGAAACCGATTGCCTGGAGAGTTGCAAAATTCTCATCGATGCTGGATGTGATATTAGAGCTCAGAACCTAGCAGAGGAGACTCCACTTCACATTGCAGCAAGGCGTGGGTTTGTGACCATCTTGGAATATTTCAGTTCACAAGGCATACCACTCACTCGCGATATCTTGTCCACCTCAGCACCAAGGACCATTCGCTTCCTCTTTGGTAAAGGCATGGTTATGCTTGAAGATAAGGAGCTTATTCAGCGCACCCTCGACGTCAAGTCATCTTTTCATTTCAACGAAAAAGATTACTTGGAGTGTACTCGGATCCTTGTTGATCTAGGCTGGGATCCTTCAACAAGAAATTTGTCCAGTGAAACACCAATGTACGTTGTGACAAGGTGTGGGTACATTTCTGTCATCGAGTATCTTCTTTTGCAAAACGTGCTCCTCCCTACCGACATTCTCCTTGTTGCTGTCTCACCATCAACAGAAGATGCCCAGCATGTATACAACATGGTACCACTGGCCCAGTTCTTGATATCTAAAGGAGCCAGCATAAAAATCACTGCGCCGAACGGAGATACTCCCCTTCACAATATTTTCAGCTATAAGTTCACTTCTGAAAGTGACTATGGGCAGATGGACTATGAGAGGATAAACTTCTGGGGGCTTGTCAAGTCATTGCTTACCCATGGTGCTGAACCTGCTGCACAGAATAGGGATGGACAAACACCAATTGACCTTGCAGAGGCACAGGGACCTTATGTCAAGAAGAATTTCATGTGTTTGGTCCAGGACTTTCAGCATATCCCACATTAGCCTTAGGAAAGCTATCTTTTTATACTACCAGGGAAAGTGTACTCATAATTATTCTGTGGGAAGTGGGGGACCATTTAACTCCATGATTCAATGTATTCTGATGTTGAGTTGAATTTATACTGAGGCATGTACATACTGTATACTGTGACATCTTGCAGTCACTGCCTATTGTACAACCAGTATCTGTGAAATGTACAAAATGATGGCTCTGGCCAGCCTGTCTGGGGACCCACTAATGTGGCAGCAGTGCTCAGTTATGGACTTAGTCAACATCATCATTAACATTCAATGTTCAACTTGTCAAATTCTCAGCTGCTGCCTAAGAAGTAGCAAGAATGACTTTATTCACCTAAGTAAAAGGGCAGTGATGCCCACTACACTAGTCAACAGTAGTAATATTAAAAATCTGAAGTCCAGAATGGCACAGCTAGTAGATCCAAATCAATCTAGAACTCAGCTGTTATCAGATGGGCTAGAATAACTTGTATTCACCTAGTAAATCTGGAACAATCTGGAACTACTGTATATTAGAAAACAGGGTTATACCAAGTGTAAAGTAACTCATCTCAGCTGTTTCCAGACAGGCTAGAACAACTGAGGTGCTATGTATGTATGTAGTGAGGGGTTTTTTATAATATGGGGCAAGGAGATGCTCATACCTCAATAAAGTATTAAAGCAAGAAGGGTACCAATGAAGTGTATTAGTGGGCAGATGTCCCTGATGCTCTACTGAATGAGATGACATTGAGTGCATCATCTGGAGTCCATGATCTGGAGTCTGGATCAATCCTAACAGTATCTGATTGCTATCCAGGAGTCTGGATGACCAGAAGGTCTTCCAGGTTCAGGGGTATTTTGTCACTCCCACTCAAGCACAGCCATAGTCCCATGCCCTAAACAAATTTCCAGTGTTGGTCCTTGTTAGAGATGACAACTCCAATCTCCTCCAGGCCCTCCTGTCCAACTCTAAAGTTCCTTAATGAAGTTCCAGACAAACTCCTATAGCTCCTACATAGGAGTTACTGATGTCCTATAGAAGCAGTCAGAGATGGATAGGAAGGCTGGACTTGTGTCCAATGGTATGTCAGTATACACTCCTTATGTCATTCCTTTACCCTATCTTTGCTTCATTTCCATTCCATAACTTCATGCTGTTCCTCCTCCCCCTTCACTATTTTCTTATGGAGATTGCTTGTCTTGCTTTGGAGTTGATTGGACTTTGCACTCGCATTTTCGCCTACCTCATATATATATTCCCTTTTGCTCCTGGGCTCTCCTCAGTCATTCCTGTTACTCCTTGGGCAGTGGCTGAGGTGAGTACCAGTTTTACTTTACCTTATCACTATTGCTAATTAGTGTAGTGGGCAATCACTGCCCTTTTACTTAGATTTTTCACAATGGTTACATGTACATAGTGGGGATCCTGCAATTCAGGTAAGTAGTCAGTTGTGCAAGAGGTACATACTCAAGCTCACATCTGTGAAGAACTTTCATATTCAGCTCCAGAATCATCTACTCAGATGACTATATGGTATACAATACACAGGGGATGAACTCGAGTTCTCTGACAATGAACATGATTCTGTTGTGATTGCTGAAGACAAGATCAACCCACATAGGGTCTGCCAAATCAATTATACTACATACAACTTATGGCAAGAACAGGATAGCATCATGGTCTATTCTCATCCAGATGTCATGGTGCTTTTACAGGAAACAGATGAGAAACATCATCTATATTGGTATGCATGTGTCACTATGATACTCCACATCAATATCCACTTTCACAGGAGTGGGCAGGATGGCTCAGAGCTTCAGTGGTTCAATATCTTGTTTGTCCACTGGTTTGGATGCAACATGAGCTCACCTGCAGGATTTGGTGCCCATTGGCTGCCAAAGGTCAGTTTCTTACCTGAGGATGATCTGGACACATTTGGGTTTCTTGATCCAACTGATGTGATCTGTGATGTCTATTTGATCCTGTCATATTGGAATGAAGTGACTGAGAACTTACTCAGGCCATCATTTGTACAGAAAGAGGATGAGAATGACAAGGACTGGTATCTTTTTGATGTAAACATGTGAGCATTCTATACTATGTCATTCTAACTATTGATTCTTCAAACAGATTCATTGACCATGACATGTTCATGCAATTTTGGGGTGGTGGTATTGGACACAAAGGATCTAGGCAATGGGACGAGTTCCTTTGCACAGACAGGGGTGATATGAAACAGAATGACTATGAGGACACAGAAGAGGCCAAAGCAAGTGATAATGCAAGTTCCAATGAAGATATGGAAGATGATCCAGATGAGCTGGAAGAAAACTTGGATGTCAGAGGCAAGGAGGTTGATGATCCAGCTGATGCAGAGGAAGAAGAGGACTTAATGGTTACTAATGACAGCAAGGAACTTGACGATGATATTCTCACTAAGGAAGGTTACAATACACTGTAGTTACGAACATCAATCATTGCAGCCACATTGAATGCCTGGTGTTCCTTACTGTGACCAAAATCACATGTACTTATTTTCAGCAAAAGGGGTCATCCATATCATACAGTATCACAGGCTTATCATACAATGTTACAGACATGCAACCATGATATGGTCACATATCACCCAAGTGGTGATGATGAGATGAATATCTACCATAGTCAGTCATGGCCACAGTAGTCAGTCATAACCAAATATGGGTAAACTATGCCCAGCCTGAGGTCAGTGTAGCATGCTCATATCTCTGCTAACAGAGGTCACTCATATCATGCAATGTCACAAACACAAAACTATGACACATAGTATAAAACTTGAGTGACTGCAGTGAGAAGAGTATATATTCTTAGTAGTTAACTCAGTGTTGATGATATGCTTTCTGTGGCAAATGTCTTCATGTGATGAGTGTATGTGCTGTAACATCACTGCCCCACATCTGAGATTACATGGGTCACACTCAGTCACATGTTATCACAATTGTGCAAGTTTGCTGATACCTTTGTTGCTTGCAATAAGGTCAATCCAACTCTCAACCTGCATTCCAAAATAACAGGACACACCCAGAGTTGTGACAAGGGTGCACCACATATGGTGAAGCTGAGTCCTGCTTGAACTTCAGAGTTTCCAGAGTTACCTTCCAAAGATCTGGTCCTAACATCTAAATGGTGAGCTAGAAGAGGATCTGTACATGTTTCCTCTGGAAGGCATCCCAATCCAACCTAAATATTGCTGGAAACTCTGGCATTCCCAATATGGACTAAAACAAGCAGGCCAGACTTGGAACAAAACACTGGACCAGAAACTCAGGGACCTCAGGTTCACTTGTTTGGATGCTGAAATCTGCCTCCATGTATTCCAAAAAGATGGCCAAATCTGTTTCCTAGTTGTCTACATTAATAACTTACTTCTAGCCACCACTACTCAGAAGTTTATGGACTCTATCAAGGCAAGGCTCTCTGCCACTTTCAAAATGCATGATCTTGGAGAAGCCAAAAATATCCTCAGAATTAAAATCAAGTGAAACTGTCAACTCCAGACTATTTCCCTGGCCCAGTCACAGTACTGCAAAACTATCCTGGACCATACCAGTGAGGACCTAGGCAACTAGCCCTCAGACTTAAGGATAGAAAAATGGGAATGCGAAAAAGATATATTCTGAGGTGTGATACACCCATTTTATAGTCCCAGGAATACCTGTGGACTTCTATCTACAAGATCTAACTAATCCAGGTCCAAACAGCACCCAGCAGGTATATAAGCTAAAAGAATCCAGTCCAGATAAAACAAACTCAGTACCAGATTGACACAATCCGGACCCAGGACAAACAGCCAGATCATACAAACTAGTCCAGGCAGATGAAAACATGAACAGAAGATGAAAAAGACCTACCAAGATGGATGATGGATGCTATGGATGCTTGAACAGACTCTTGCAATGGATGAAAAGAGGAGGTTTGCAACAATAGGAGGATTTTGTTATGCTTGATCCCGAAGGGTCTAGCATGAACTTGATGAAGGTCTTAGGACACAGAGACAAGGGGTAACTTGCACAAGGCAAGATCAAAGGTTTATCCTGGTGATACCAGACAATAGACTTCCCAGTGAAATGGGTGAACCAAGGACAATCCCTTGTAATTGGGATGGGACACAGGGACGAGCTAAAGTGCTCACTCAGGTGTAGAGTGGAGACACATGAAGAGGGGAATTGGGATGGTATATGCCAAGTAGGTCTAAGCTAAGGAATATGGATGTTACTTGGAGGTTTATATACAAGAGCGAAGAGTTGCTGAGTAATCATATAGAAACTGAAAGAATAAGAAAGAACAATGGCTGACTGATTGTTGAGTCAGCGAGCCAATGGTGAAAGGAACTCAATGAGTAATCATAGAATCTTCTGGAAGAAGGGAGAATAAGCGAGCATGTGATGGAAAGAACTACAAGCTTAGCATAATGAGAGCTAAGTGAGGAGAGATAAGTCCAAGAAAAAACAAGATACATGCCTAAATTGTAACATTACCCCTGGTTTAGGGTGTTGAGTCCACGACAAACATTAAAAATCACCATACGAAGGACCTGGGGAACCCGTGATATTACCCCATCTGACTTCGTCAATGACATCGTTGAGGTTGGCGGATGCAGGGGAAGGCGCCCAAGGTGCTGGGACTGGGACTGGTCATGATGAACGTCTATGGTGGTGGGTATAGTGGTGCAAAGAAGGTACGGGGGTGTGGAATGATGAGGATGATGGGGAGTGATGGGAACGAGTGGAGGAGGCAGAAGATGAAGATGAAGATGGTGGGGGTGACCAATGGGAATGAAGGGAAGGACGTTCTGGACAGAGGTATTGGGGGTGACGAGGTTTCCTAACCTTGCATGTGGGGCAGATATAGTACATGCATTCAGCCCTCCAGTGTCCAAGGCAGTGGCAGTAATGGCAGGTCTTCCCATAAAGTGGGTGGTTCTCGGGAAGGGGAAAGAGTTCATCCTTCCAGAACTCAAATTCCTCCCAAGGGTTCCATCTGTTGGGGCTAGTGGCGGCTGCATTGTCGGGGTCCATATGTCCTTGTGGGATGAATGGGATATATTCCCCCTGCTCTTCACTCCGAGCATGTAGAGAGGCATAGGCGACATCTGCCATGTATCTATCCAGCTCCTTCAGCCAATCCCCCAAGTCCAATTGATAAGCTAGTCCTCCCAAGGCAGCTATGCCCAGGTCACGGGTGAAGAACAACATGGTCTGCTGCAAAGTGAACTCTGGTAGGCAAAGGCCTTCTGTGATTGCCAAGATGCGGGCCAACTGTCAATAGGCTTGGGTGAGGAATAAGAGGGGGGATCCAGGTTGGAGAAATTGATTGATGGGTAAGGTGAGACGGGAGTTGGTGAGATGGACACGGAGGATGCATTGGTATTCCTCATCAGGGTATCCCTTCCAAAAACAATGAGTGTGAAATGGGAGGTCTGGTTCAGTGGGGAAGTGTCTATCATTGGTGTGATCTGGGGCAATGCATCCAGTGGGGTCTCCCCAGCTGAAGGAGACAAGTTGACTGTCGTGAGTGGGGTAAGTGGGTTCAGGATGAGGGGTATCAGCACGGGGGGGGCAACACAGGTGGGGTGGTGAAGTAGGATTCCTTGGAGGACGTGGAGTCCAGTGGTGATAATGGGGTTACTGATGATTCGGTTGAGAGGCTGCTGGGAAAGGCATTAACAGCAGCATGAGGTGGAGGAAATACTGGAGTAGGAGACCCAATGCCCTTAGGAGAGGGTGGAGGTGATGCCACCTGCTGATTGTCAGTCAGAGGACTCTGGCTAGGTTGTCGGGTGATAATTCCCTGAGGGACAAGGGGGGAAGTGACATGGGGATGAGAGGGGGAGAGGTTGAGGGACATAACATGAATGATCTTGGTGGAGATGGAGGTACAAGGCTGGGGAAAAACCTTGGGGTGGAGACATTTATAAGTGTTGAGGAGAGTCTTGGCATTAGTCAGATCTGACTCCACTTGCCAAGAGTCTTTGTCAGCTGTGTAACCCTTCCACCTAATCAGGAATTGCTGATGGGTCAGAGTTCCCCTGTGGCGTAAGATCTTTTCTATTTCATATTCTTCTTCTCCTTCTATTAATTCCAGGGGTGGAGCTGGGTAATTTGGGCTGTGGACGTCATTTTCGCGATAGGACGATAAGAGGGAAGTATGAAACACAGGGTGAATTCTCCATGTTTTGGGGAGGTGGAGGTGGTACAAGATAGGGGATAAGACTTTGGTGATTGTGAACAGCCCTTCCCATTTAGGTACGAATTTAGGAGGGGTGAGGGAGTGTTTCAGGTTTTGTGCTTCTAGCCAGACCTTATCTCCTCGTTTCCAGGGGGTGAATCTGCATGTATTACAAGATTTCATAACTTGGCGTGCGAGTTCATGGGATGCTAGGGCTTCATCACAGGAGTGGAAGAGCATATCTAGTCTCGTTTTGACAGCAGGCAGTGGGGTTTCTGTGATGATCATGGGTAATGGTTTGGGTTCATATCCCATCATGAGGAAGAAGGGGGATTGATTGGTTACAGAGTGAGGGCGGTGGTTATGTGCAAATTCTGCCATAGGGATGTGTTCTGCCCATTTGGTGGGGTTTTGGTGGCAGAATAGTTGGAGATAGGTCTCGACTTCCTGGTTAACTCATTTGGTTTCACCATCAGTCTGCGGGTGGTAGGCAGTGGAGAGTGCGAGTTGATATCCAACGAGTTTTGCCAGGGATTTGGCAAATTCAGAGGTGAATTGTGAACTGCAATCAGAGATGATTTTATCGTAGAGTCCAAACTGTGTGTAGACCTTGTGGAAAAAGAGGTGGGCAATGCCCTTAGCAGTGACGGTTTTCCGTGTGGGACATAGAATTACCCCCTTCGTAAGCCCATGGTTGACCATGACCAAAAGACTGTCAAAGCCAGAGGACTCCGGAAGGTCAGTGATGAGATCACAGGAGATCTGCTAGAAGAGGCGAGTGCAGGAGGAGGCAATGGGAGTGAGGGAGGCAACAGTCGGATGGGTGTTGGCCTTCATCTGCTGGCAGAGGCTGCAGCCCTTGACAAAGCGGCGGATTGTCATATCCGTCAAATCTGGGACTCTGGACTTAACTCTGGACAACTCTGGACACCTTTCCTGTGACCTCCAGTGCGTTCTCAATGAGTCCGCATCCCTGACACTCCAGACCCTCTGTATTTAGCATTCCTTGTTCTTAGTGTTACGCTCCATTCTTCGCTTACAGTACATAGCCATTAGCTTCGCCCCAGTTCACCCTCCATCCCTGTGCCCACTTAGGAGCACAGCTCCGGTACACCTAGCATCCACACTCTGGACTATTAGTAAGACCTATGTTCTACTCCTGTATATAAAGTCCCCACACTTGTAGTAGATACTCCAGTTTGAATATCGACTTGGACAGTCTCCCAAGCTCACTCTGACCCCCTTGAGTCTCTAAGACTCTCTTCTGAACCATCCTTGGCCTTTGTTGCTTGCAACAAGACCAATCCGACTTCTTCTGCCTGTTCCGAAATTACAGGACACCCCTGGAGTTGTGACAAGGGTGCACCACATACAATGAAGCCAAGTCCTGCTCGAACTCCGGAGTTCCGGAGTTACCTCCCGGAGACCCCGGTTCTAACATGGATGAAGGATGTGAGACCAGGCCACCAGTAGTTGCAGGAGATGAGCTGGTGGGTTTTAAGATAGCCTGGGTGGCCAGCGGAGGGATGGTTGTGGGCCCAGGAGACAACCTTGTGGCAGAGGACATCAGGGATGTAGACACGGCCCTGGTAGGTGAGGACACTGGCGTCATAAGACCAGTCAGACAGGCGGGAATGAAATTTAGAGGCAACCGAACCCTCAAGGGTGTGAAGAGCATCAGTGATGACAGGGTCGGAAGGGGAGGAAGCAGTGACTTTGAAGGCGAGGTCAGTATCAATGTTCTTGATGAAGAGGTCATCAGGGAGGAGAACAATGTTTTTGTTGTCCTCATCATTGGAGGAAACGAAGTCCAGCCGACGGGATAAGGTGTCAGGGGCAGAAAGGGCAGAGCCAGGGATGTGAGTGAACTTCAGGTCAAAGTCCGCAAGGTCCAGGAGCCAACGGGCTTGGCAGCGGTTGAGCTTGTGGGGCTCACGGAAGTAGGTGAGGTTTTTATGGTCAGTCAGGACGGAGACCACAAAAGGAGAGCCATGGAAGTGGTGGCACCACGCCTTGAGGGCACAGATGACAGCCAGAAGTTCACGGTTGTAGATATCATAATTCCATTCTGCAGAGCAGAAGGATTGAGAGAGATAAGTGCAAGGTCAGAGGTTGCCATTACTGTCAGGCTGAAGAAGGACACCACCTATTACCCATTTTGAGGCATCGGTGGTGATGAAGAATGGCTTGGTGGGGTTGTGCAAGAGCAGGACAGGTGTGAAGGTGAATATGGACTTCAAGGTGGTGAAGGTGGTGGCACACGTGGGGGACCAGTCCCAGGGACGATCCTTCTTGGTGAGGTCAAGGAGGGGGTGAGCAATGGTGGAATAGTTGGGGATGAATTGTCAATAGAAGTTGGCGAAGCCAAGGAAGGACTGTACATCCTTAACTTTCAGGGGGTGGGCCATTCGGTAATTCCCGCAAGTTTAATGGGGTCCATAGCGAGCTCCCCAGGTTTGACTATCATGCTGAGGTATTTGACTTTGGTGGTGGCAAAATCGCACTTTTCCAACTTGAGATGGAGGTCAAGTTTGGTCATGCATTTGAGTACATGGTGGGTACGTTTAGTGTGGGTTTTCTTGTTGGGGGAAAAGATGAGAAGGTTGTCTATGTAAATAATGAGCCATTCTTTAGCAATGAGGTTGTGGAAGGAGTTATTCATGAATCGTTGGAAGGTAGCAGGGGAGTTCATCAGCCCAAAGAACATGACAGTGGGTTTAAACAAGCCTTTATGAGTAAGGAAGGCCACCTTCCAACAATCCGACTCCTTAATTCTGATGTTATTGTATTCCCATCTAACGTCAAATTTAGTGAACACCTTGGCACCTTGGAGGTGTTCAACAAGGTCCAAAATAAGGGGAAGGGGATAGGTGTCCTGGATGGTGTGTTCATTGAGGTATCAGTAGTCTTGGCATGGATGTAGTTTCCCATCTTTCTTATTGACAAAGAAGAAAGGGGATGACTGGGGGGACTTTGAAGGATGAATCTTTCCTGCATGGAGATTTTCCTCAAGAAAGTCTTTAGTGGCCTTTTTTTCGGCCTCGGTGAGAGGGTACAGCTTTGCGGGCCAAGGTTTGAATGTTTCATCAAGTTCAATGAGGTGGTCATAGGGTCGGGAAGGAGGGAGGTGGTCAGCCGATTCCTTGGCAAACATGGATGTGAAATCTGTGAATTCGGGTGGGAGGCACACTTCCTTCTTTTCGGCAAGGGCCTCGATAGTGAGGTTGGTTGCAGTGGTGAGGTGTTTGACAATGACTTCATCTTCCCAGGCTTTGCACTCTTTATATGTGGGCCATCGATGCCCTCCCCAATCTTGAAGATAGTCAAATAGGGTGCTGTTTCAATCTTGCTCGACTTGAACTTGATGGATCTGGATGGGATCTGGGGCATTTGCAACTTTGGCAGCATGTTCCATAAGCCATTTTGTTTCAAGAGGGGACTTGGTTGGTTGGGCCAGGGATAAGGCATCCAAGATGGGGAGAAGGAGGGTGTTGGATGACCAATTGATGAGTGGGTTGGCTTCCCTTAGCCAGGGCATTCCGAGGATGAAAGGGTCATCTCCGCAGTGCATAACATGGAAGGTTTCAGAGTAGGAGAGAGTTTCAATGACGAAGGATAGGGTGACAGAGAATTTAATCAGGCCCTCTTTATTCAGGGTGTTGTCTGCATTCCAAACTGGAATAGGTTTCAGGAGTCTGGTAAGCGGGATGTGGTATTTCTTGACAAACCCCCAATCTATACAGGATTGGGTAGCCCTGGAATCTACAAGGGCACGAGTTTTGACAACTTTCAGACAAATAGCGAAAGTGATTGGGATTCGTATTGCTCGGGGGTCTTTAGCTACTAGTACATGGTGATTAGAGGAGGAAACATGCGTCAGGGGCATTCCTCCCTTCAAAAACCCTTGCCCCATCCAGAGAAGGTCACCCTTTTAATAGTTTCTTCAGGGGGGTCTTCCTCATCCTTATCATCAGGAATGGGTTCAAGTTTAGGAAGTGAGGGGGTTTCAGCAACCTTCTTGATGGAGGTCTTCTTCTTTCCCAGGGTTGGGAAGGTGGGGCAGGCATTGGACATGTGTCCGGGTTGGCGGCAGCAGAAGCAGAGTTTCATCGTCATGCATCGCTTCTGCTCTTCTGGGGTTAACTTGCCAATTCTGACAACATCCACGTCCATGGCATCTGGGTCCTTTGCGGAGGCAGTAGAAGATGTGGCAGGTCGGAAGTAGTTGTACATTCCTTTCTGCTTGTAGGCATCAGCTCACTCCCACTGGATAATGAAGTGGACAGCTTTCTTGTACCATTCTTCGATGGTGACTGGGGGGGTATCCATGGAAAGATATGTTGACGAAGGGAATTTGGTATCCTGGCAGCAAAGAAGTTGGTGAGGATGATATCGTCCTTGAGGGTGCTGAGAGAGACTTGGTTCTTGAACTCCAAGATGTAACTATTGATATTGGAGAGTTTCGAAATGCGGGTATCCTGCATCTATCGGACTGCCTTTGCGACGGTATCTTCATGTTGGAAAGTCTCCTTAAAACTTTCTACGAACTTCTTGTATGTTCCAAATCCATTGGTGGGGTCGGCAAATTTCTGAGTTTGGAAGGTGTTGGCCCAGGTAGCTGCAGATCCACTCCTCATGAACAAGAGGGTGAAGGCAATTTTCTTTGCATTGGTGTTATAGAGATCCTCATTAGTGATGAGGTAAAACTGGATGGAGTTAAGCTATGGGATGGCTTTCTCATAGGAGCCATCATAGTCATCTGGTTTCCCAAGGTGAAGCTCAGTGGGTTTGGTGGTCATTGGTGGGGAAGTGAACGGTGGGGGCGGGTTTTGCACGGGGGTTTGAACTCGGTTTGTTCTTGCCTGATGTTCTGTGTTGGCGAGGGCTCTGGGGAGGGTTTGGTGGGTTGCTATGGGAGTGGGAGATGGTGGGGTTGGTTCTCTAGGGATAGATATTCCTTCAGAGAAAAGGGTGGCAAGGGCATGATCCTTGTGTTGTTCTTGAGGAGAAGTAACGTGGAGATCTGGTGATGATGGGGGGTGTTCTTCCTTGGAAGATTGGGGTTCAGGTTCAGAATCGACAAGTGGTCGTTCTCTGGTAGGTCTGAAGATCCTATCAGCAAGGCTAGGGGGGTTTAGTTGAGATATGGTGGCGGTTTAGGTGGTGCTAACCACAGCAGGAGAGCTTAGACCTTTTGTTATGCTTGATCCTGAAGGGTCTAGCATGAACTTGGCAAAGGTCTTAGGACACAGTAACTTGCACAAGGCAAGATCAAAGGTTCATCCTGGTGATACCAGACAATAGACTTCCTGGTGAAACAGGTGGACCAAGGACAATCCCTTGTAATCAGGATGGGACGCGGGGGACGAGCTAAAGCACTCACTTAGGTGTAGAGTGGAGACACACGAAGAGGGGAATTGGGATGGTATATGCCAAGTAGGTCTAAGCTAAGGAATACAGATGTTACTTGGAGGTTTATATACGAGAGCAAAGAGTTGCTGAGTAATCATATAGAAACTGAAAGAATAAGAAAGAACAATGGCTGACTGATTGTTGAGTCAGCGAGCCAATGGTGAAAGGAACTCAATGAGTAATCATAGAATCTTCTGGAAGAAGGGAGAATAAGTGAGCATGTGATGGAAAGAACTATGAGCTTAGCGTAATGAGAGCTAAGCGAGAAGAGATGAGTCCAGGAAGAAACTGTCATATCCACTGAATCCGGCACTCTGGACTTAACTCCGGACAACTCCGGACACCTTTCCTGCGACCTCCGGTGCGTTCTCGATGAGTCCGCATCCCTGACACCCCAGCCCTCCTGTATTTAGCATTCCTTGTTCTTAGCGTTACACTCCATTCTTCGCTTACAGTACATAGCCATTAGCTTCGCCCCAGTCCACCCTCCGTCCCTGTGCCTGCTTAGGAGCACAGCTCCGGTATACCTAGCATCCGCACTCCGGACTATTAGTAAGACCTATGTTCTACTCCCGTATATAAAGTCCCCGCACTTGTAGTAGATACACTAGTTTGAA
>JBBPTJ010000335.1:0-15686 GCA_038094035.1 Pulveroboletus aff. ridleyi
GTCAAACTGGGTTTGAACCAAATGATCATTGGCTATGACTGGCTCGCTTGCCACAACCCCGACATCGACTGGGTTGACAAGAAAATCAACTTTACTCACTGCACGGCAGATTGCGACAACTATAAAATGCAACAAAATAGATACTTCAGCTTCAAACTTCATGCCATCGAGGACGGAGTGGCTGAAAAAGTTCCTGCAGCTTACCATGATTTCCTTGACATCTTCTCAGAGCAGGAATCCAATTGCATGCCCTTGTGGAAGCACTGGGATCATGCTATCGATCTCAAGCCCGACTTCATTCCAAGGAAGGGGAGTGTTATTCCTCTATCTGACACAGAGTTGGAAAAAGTATAGACTTTCATCGACAAGGAAGTCAAGAAGGGCTACCTCCGACTGAGCAAGTCTCCTCAAACGTCCCTGGTATTCTTCATCCCAAAGAAGGACAGTAAAAAATGTCTCATCATGGACTACAGATATCTAAATGAGGGAACCATCAAGAATGCATACCCCTTACCGCTCATTTCACAACTTATAGATCGCCTCAAAGGAGCGGACATGTTCACAGCAATGGATCTTCATTGGGGATACAACAACGTCTGCATCAAAGAAGGCGACGAATGGAAGGCAGCGTTTGTAATGCCTATCAGGGCCTACAAGCCAACGGTCATGTACTTTGGCCTTACTAACTCACCCCCAACCTTCCAGAATATGATGAATGACATCTTTTCAGATCAATACACATTCCTTATTATCTATATGGACGATATGATGATATTTACAAAAAAGAAAACCAAGGAAGAACACGAGGCACTGGTTCGCGAAGTCCTCCAACGTCTCCGGGAAAATGATCTATATATCAAACCTGAAAAATATGCATTCTCCAAGGATAAGGTTGAATTCCTCAGAATGAACATCTCTAAGAATGGTGTAGAAATGCAAGAAAAGAAAATACAAGCTATCGCGGACTGGCCAGAGCCAATGCGCCTTAAACAAGTCCAGGCATTCCTGGGCTTATGTAATTACTACCGTAAATTTATTGACCAATTCGCAGAACTCGCAAGGCCATTGAATGACCTAACAAAAAAGAACACCCCATTCCGGTGGGGCGATACCGAACGAGCAGCCTTCCTCGCTCTCAAGAAGAAATTCACAGAAGCTCCCCTCCTCGCCTATCTGGATAGTACAAGGCAAATGCACATTGAAACCGATGCATCAGATATTGCAACTGGAGCAATCCTCTAGCAGAAATGCGAAGATGGGCAATGGCATCCTTGCGCTTTCTTATCCCATTTCTTCGACACCACAGAACGTAACTATCCCATCTACGACAAAGAACTGATGGCGGTCATACGTGCGCTTGAAGAATGGAGGCATTATCTTATTGGACGAGAATGATTTGAGGTTTGAACAGACCATAAAAATCTGGAGTATTGGAAAAAACCCCAAACACTGTCAGGGCACCAAGCATGATGGCATGCCCTCCTCCAGGAGTTTAACCTTGAGTTCATATATCGTCCGGGTTCATTAAACCGTGCCGATCCCCTCTCTTGTCGACCTGATCACGGCGATGCAGTTGAGAATCTTAATAAAGACGTCACAGTACTACCCGCTGAATTATTTATCAAAAACATTACTTTAGAATCTCCCTTGCTACAAAAAATACAAAAAGAATCCAAAAACATAAATGATGTTCTTAGCTATTCATATGATGCGAATTGGGAGGTGTACCTCCATGACTATACTGGCTGGATTTACGTTCCTCCCTCCATCCACGCCGAGATTCTGAAAACATGTCATGACAACCCCCTGGTGGGTCATAATGGCCAAGCACGTACTTACCATACTATAAATCATTTCTTTATTTGGCCGCAAATGCGGAAAGACATTATATCATATATAAACCACTGCTATATGTGCACCCTCACGAAGGGTTCATCTAAAGCACCAGCAGGAAAAATACAACCACTCCCTGCAGCTGGGCATCCGTGGGAGGATATCCCTATAGACTTCATAACGGGTCTACCCGAAATAGACAAGATCGATTCTATTTGTGTCATCGTTGATTGTTTTTCAAAAGAAGTAGTCTACGTCCCGTGTTCAAAGACAGTCTCTTCTCTTGATTTAGCTAAAATATTCCGCGACCATGTCTGATCACAACATGGCATTCCCCAAACAATAGTATCGGATCGGGGCCTGCAGTTCATGTCGACCTTTACAACCAAACTGTGCAAACTATTGGGCATCGAGCAAAAGCTCTCCACAGCCTATCATCCGCAAATGGACAGACAAACCGAAAGGATCAATTGGGAAATGGAACAGTATTTGCAAGCATATGTCACCAAGAGACAGGACAATTGGCTCAACTACCTTAAGCTTGCTCAGTTCCACCATGTCATATCCGTTGAATCTGGGACTCTGGACTTAACTCCGGACAACTCCGGACACCTTTCCTGCGACCTCTGGTGCGTTCTCGATGAGTCTGCATCCCTGCCACCCCGGACCCTCTGTATTTAGCATTCCTTGTTCTTAGTGTTACGCTCCATTCTTTGCTTAACAGTATATAGCCATTAGCTTCGCCCCAGTTCACTCTCCGTTCCTGTGCCCACTTAGGAGCACAGCTCCGGTATACCTAGCATCTGCACTCAAAACTATTAGTAAGACCTATGTTCTACTCCCATATATAAAGTCCCCGCACTTGTAGTAGATACTCTAGTTTGAATATTGACTTGGACAGTCTCCCAAGCTCACTCTGACCCCCTTGAGTCTCTAAGACTCTCTTCTGAACTATCCTCGGCCTTTGTTGCTTGCAACAAGGTCAATCTGACTCCTCCTGCCCGTTCCAAAATTACAGGACATTCCTGGAGTTGTGACAAGGGCGCACCACATATGGTGAAGCCAAGTCCTGCTTGAACTCTGGAGTTCCGGAGTTACCTCCCAGAGATCTTGGTACTAACACAATGGGTGCATATGTATCGAAATAATCAATACCAGGTACCTGTGAAAACCCTTGAGCTATGAGGTGGGCTTTGTGGTGTACGATGTGACCAGTGATGTCCTTTTTGGCATGGAAAACCCATTTGGATCTGACCACATTTGTGCCAGGTGGAGAGTTGACAAGGTCCCAAGTTCCAGCCTTATTGAGCATGTCAAGTTCTTCTCAGATCCCTTGTTCCCATTGGGTCCAATTGGGGTGATAGCATGTATTTGCAAGGCTGGATGGTTCAAGTGCTTTGGCAGCTGCAGTGGCCTGGTCAACGAGCATTGCTAATTCATGCTCATCATAGTCCTGACTGTACCTATTGTCAATAGTTGCTAGGACTTGTTCAGAAGTGTTGGTGGCTTCTGGGGTTAGAGCCTTGGGTATCTGAGTGGGTTGGCTTTCTTGGATGGGTTGGGGAGGCTGGATCCTGTGAGGGATTGCAGTGGATATGGCCTTGTCAATGATGATATCGAGCACATGCTGGCTGGGATTGTGGATGTGCTGAGTGTGTGAGTTGGACAGTGTAGCAGATACAGGTGGCACCGTGGGAGTGACCAGCTGAGTGACAGATGGAGCTGTGTTGGGTAATGAGGGGGTGGCATTTGAAGGTGGTGGTGTGGCACATGTTGAGGGCTGTGTGCTGGGAATGGAAACGGGATATTGTGCTGGGACACTGTCGTCCAATGGCATATATTTCTCTCCCTTGGCAGTGTCTAGCACAGGATCAAAGTAGCAGTTGTGCTTGACAGTGACAGCATGAGTTTTGGGCCAGTACACCCAGCAGGCATATTCAGTCCTGTTGTTAATACCAACCCAGTGGCCAGAATTGACATGACCACCCAACTTGAATCCCCCAGCAGTGTGGACATGCACAAGGGAGCCCCACTCATGGATGGCACTCAGGTCAGGAACATGGCCCAGGGTGAGCTCATAAGGGGACTTGCCATTGAGGACAAGGGTAGGTGTCCAATTCTTCAACCAAATGACATGACAGGCCACTTCCCCCCACAGGAACTTAGGCAAACAGCTGGCATGGAAAAGCATGTGCACCCGCTCAAGAACAGTGCAATTGAGCTGCTCAGCAATGCTGTTGTGCTGAGGAGTATCATAAGTGGTGAGCTGCTACATAGTGCCCTGCTGTTCAAGATAAACAATAAATTCCTTGCCCAGATACTCCCCTTCACGATCAGAGTGGAGGACCTTTACTTTCACAGCAAGCTGGCAGTTGAGCCAAGCCTCGAAGCCTTGGTATGCATCCATCACATCGCTCTTCTGATGGAGGAGATACAGGTGTATGAGATGCATGTGATCATCTGTGAAGCTAACATAGTAGCAGCAGCCTCCAAGAGTAGTGACAGGTGCAGGTCCCCAAACATCACTAAAAACAATATCTCCCATAGCAGATAATTGTGACCCCTCTCGCATCTTGGCAATCAGCTTGCAGGTGGCCTTGTCATACACACAGGATTTGCAAAAGGTGTCAGGTTCATCAAGATCAAAAGTGAGGCTGCTAACCAATTATCAGGAACAACTCAACAACTTAAAGTAAGAAGTCGAGAGGCCGAAACCATGAATCAGACTAAGGTGTGACAAAGGCACATACACAGAGAATGACCCATAGCGATGAGAATACTAAGCACGAGGACTACTGTACAGGATGAGTGCTACTTATATAGGATGTCTAACCCTAAGGCCTGTATCTGGATCTGAGCCCTGTGCCCAAATAATGACTAACAGATATTAAATAACGGATCAAATGGAAGCTAAATATGAAATGATAAATAAGCGAGAATGGAATGATGTTATGGTGATGTCAATAGGCTAGACCATGATGTAATGATGACATAACCTGATGTCAATGGAATGATGCAAGTGAAGGTAGCCTAGATCTGAATTAATGGGTAAAGGGGAAATATAAGATAATCAGGTGAAAGATTAAGGATAGGGGTTTATAGTAGAGGTTGAAGGGTGTGAATATCGTAAAAGGGACATAAGGAAAATCATGGTTCTGACACCAATCCTTTTTTGGCCAGTTTACGCACAGCGAACAGTGCTATATGACGAGCCGACGATGCAGTTCCATCATGGTGAGTCATTCAATGGCTGCCTCAGTGTGATCATTATCATGGACCACCCTATACAGGCCCTTGGTGGAGCATGGGATGCTCCCAACAGTTTCCCCATCAGCACCACAGATGATACAGAAACCATGTTCAAAAGTGGTGAAAAGCCCCATTTCATCAAGGTGCCCTATTGATACCAACATGTATCCAACCTCTGGCAAGTAGAGTACCTCTGTGAGATGCAGCTTTGACATAGTGAAACCATTTGGTACAGTAATAACCAGGTCACTGACTCCAGTAGCTGCAAACTTCTGCTAATTCATGGCAGTGAATGACTTGGGCACAATTGGCCAAATATTTGCCATGCGATCACGATCAGGGGTGAGGTGATGCATGGTGCCCAAGTCATAAAGCTCAATCTGGGGGTGGCAGTTGGCTTCTCTTCTGATTGTTCAGTATTGGTCCCAAAAATGGGTGCCACAAAATCAACAGATTCTCCACCCTCATCACTATCTGACTCATCCAAAGGATTGTTTGATCGGCAGCAATACACATTGCCATCTTCATCAGGTGAGAACCAACCATCTTCATCATCACTATCAAATCCACTAAAGTGTGATTCATTGTCATCAGTGGGTTCATCATCATCATCATCACTTGAGATGCTTTCGAGATTGGGCAGGGAGTCATTGTCACTTGAGAAGATGCTCTCGAGATTGGGCAGGGAGTCATCATCACTTGAGGAAATGCTCTCAAGATTGGGTAAGGAGTCCTCATCACTTGAGGAACTGCTCTCATTGCCAGGCAGGGACTCTCTATCACTGACATCATCAGGATTGTCATTGTCAATGACACCAAAAATGCCATCATCCTCATCAAGTGAGATGACATGAGCACTGCCAGTCTGGTGCACAACATCCTTTTTATCAGTGATGGCTGGTTTGTTGCACTTTGCAGCAAGATGTTGGTCTGAACCACAAGTCCAGCACAATTATTTGGGCCTGCTCCCATGGTGTCTATGGCCTCCTTGTCCTTGGGTGTGAGTAGGTATGCTGATGACCATTGCTTCATCATGGTCTCTGGTGTCACCACAGTGAGTGTTCTTGGCCTTATGCCTGTCAGCCTCCTCACTGACAAGTGAAATCAACATATCAGGGTTGATTGTCTTGGTGGTGGCATAAAAACATACAGCAGCAAGTTGACTCAATGTGAAGTTGGCAAGCACATTTGGAAGTGAGTGTATGATAGTCTTTCTCATCCACATCCACCCCTACTGATGCAGGCTCTTCTCATTTCATTTGAAAGTCATCAAGGAACTGGTAAACATCACTTCCTTTGGGGATCTTTGATTCAAGGAATTGCATGCAGAGTTCTGTTTGAGCATATGCTCCTTTCTCAGTGTATTCACATGTGATCTCCTTCCACATTAGTTTGACAGTACCCAATTTTCATATCTTTAGGGCAGTCGAGTTGGGTATGTGCTGGGTAAGCAAATGCTTTGAGATCCCCTTGTTTTTGTGCCACTTATCAATTTCTGTTTTCTCATCTGCTGTCAGGGGGGTTTGGCTCAGCAACATGGTGATTGTTCCATCAAAGTGGCCTCACATCTCCTTGGCCTTAACAGTAACCTGAAAATGGAAAGAGAAGATGGCCCAGTTCATCCCTTTCACATCAAGCTTGGGAATGTTGTTTAGGAGGGTATCTGTGATGAGTGGAATAGAGGTTGACATATTGCAGTGTTAATCTGTTTTTAAGTGAGGAGCTCAGGGCTCATAACCTATCAGGCTATGAGCGGCAAGATACTAAGAAAGAATACGCTACATGTGTGTAAGCATAGTGATATCATAGCGTAGTTTGGTGCTCACCTCAGTCATTGCACAAGCAGATGGACTGAGGTAACGAGTTGGGTTGGGAGAGACTATATACGTTTTGTGCCACTGGATGGCACAAAGGATCAAAGGAGAAATAAAGGCAGTAAAGGGAAATGAAAGGCATAAAAGAAAGAGGCAGCTATTGTATGCATACAAAGAAAATGAGTTTAGTCCAATATGTGGCTGTGCACATGGTTGCCTATTCTGACATTTGGAGGTGTGCTTGGAATCATTGTTCTGTTGAAATATAAGATCCTCTTGAGAAATTTCACTTTCCTCTATGCTAGGCAGCAGATTGTCCTTCAAGATGTCCACATATTGCTCAGCATTCATCTTCCCCTCAACCTTTGCAAGTCTTCACACACCTTCCCAGCCCATACAGCCCCATACCATGATATTTCCTCCACCAAACTTGACTGTACCCTGAATCTCCCTCTCAACTAATCCATTTCCAGACTGTTTTCACACCCACTGCCTTCCATCTGATGCAATCCTGTTGATTTTAGTTTCATCTGACCAGATTACCCTCTTCCAATCTTCCACAGTCCACTCCTTATACTTCAAAGCAAAGTTTAAATGCTTTTTTTTATGCACTGCACTAAGCAATGGCTTTTTCTTCTTTACCACAGCCTTGAATGAATTTTTCCTGAGGTTCCTTCAGACTGTTTCTGAGGAGACTGGGCTGCTGATAATGGCATTGATGTGTTTGGTGGCCTGAATAGCATTAGAAGTCTTGCCAGTGGTGATTTGAGTGAGAATAGACTGCTGAAAGCAAGAAGAAAGCTTTGAGGGACATCCAGAAGAAGGAACCAATTGGTTGGGAAGGATATCCTAAAGTACCCTGGACACAGTAGACTTGCCAGTACCAGATTTGGAGGCAATTTGGCAAGTAGAATAGCCATTAGAAGCAAGAGAAAGGATATTTTCTTTTTGAGCAGAGGAAATAGAGTGCATTGTGAGATGATGAGATTCTGGGAATATGAGTCCTACTTACAGTGGCTCAAAAAACTGTCTGGATGTTTGCCTATTTTGCACTAAATGCAATATCCTGTGAGAACCACTAACCCTAACCCTATTATGTAAGTGTACCAAATATAGTACTAACCCTTGGCTATCTACTAATGCAAAAATCAAGGGATTTAGATAGGATCTGATGAAATGGCAGCTATTTCAAAATCATGACTCATTTAGATAGTTTTTTGACTTTATATTAGAACTATATATATTGGATCCTGGAATGTCATAATATGACTTGACACATCTGGAAATGGTTCTATTATGTCAACTTTATGTAAATGTGTGTCAGACAACATATATAATACCTACTATCCTATATTTATTTGCTCATTTTTACTATTAAACTCATTTCTATCTTCTAGGGGAAAATATTATATTTTTTACCTTCCCTGATCCTTTCTCTAGGAAATTGCTTTCTAACCTGACCTATGGAGGTCCATAGTAGTCTTGGTACATTAGAATGTCTACTCAGTGAACCACTGGTATCATAGGAACCAATTACTTTTACTACTAAGAGGGCTATTATTTAGAAAATCATTGTTAGCAAGGCCAAAAACATAATTCAAGCCATATAATTCATTACTTCCTTCATATATACTCTTTTCTTTCCCCAGACAGTAATAAGTACCATCAGAACACTCTATTATGGGATATAATAAACAAATAAAAGTCTATACTTTCTAGTAACTATTAGAAAATAGATTAACCGTTGCTTTTAAATACCACAATTGAGCTTTAAGGGTCTAGGAACTACTTATATTGTTGCAAACACTAGGAGCGACACAACACTGGCCTCGGCTTCACAGGCTATTACTGAGTCTGGCAAAGGAATAGATGAGAGAAGGGCTCAAGCACACCAATCACCCAAGCTAAGAGCAAGGATAACAAGTGGTCAAAGCTGGGGATGCCAGCTGAGGCACTTGGCTTTATATACTACAGACAGCTGCACATGGACCATATGGTCTGTGGAATAAACTACTATACATGGCTAGCTAAAGTACATGAACATGAGATAGTTCCTGCCAGGGAAGATGGAGATTAAAAGGGTGTGCTAGCCATGAGGCATGACATCATATGATGTCATGGTCTGGGCCCTGGTCATGTGATGAGTCATGTGACTGAGAAAGGAAAGGGGTCTGAAGTGATTTGTAATATATATGAGGAGATGAAACAATTGCATACAGAATTGGGTCATATAACCAAGGGCATATATAAAAATGAAAATGAAAGAAGCTATTAATAGAAAAAAGATAAATATAATTGTGTTTAGTAAAGGTTTACTGCCAATGTGGAATTAAATAGAATGTAATATGAGTAAGGCTCTAAGATAAAGAATGGAACTCATGAATGCTGCCATTTCATCAGATCTTATCTGAATCCCTTGATTTTTGCATTAGTAGATAGCCAAGGGTTAGTACTATATTTGGTACACTTACATAATAGGGTTAGGGTTAGTGGTTCTCACAGGATATTGCATTTAATGCAAAATAGGCAAACATCCAGACAGTTTTTTGAGCCACTGTAAATAGCTCAACTATAGGTCCTATGACAGGTAACATCACCATAGTAGCAATATATTGACAGTTGGTTACCATAGAAATGGTGGAGCATCAGATTCTGATATATCTGAAACACACTCACATAATTGTCCCAATGAGTGTCAGTTTTGAATTGTATATATCTCCATGGTTTCTGATCTGAATTACATAATTCTTTTACTGGTAGTTAGCCCTGAGTAGGTATGGTTATTCATCAATTTTGTGAGTCACTGTATTCTCTGAATCTGAACCTGAACTGAACTTTGAAAACACTAGATTCTAAGTGACTTAATTTATATTTGTTACAGTTCCTGGACAGACATCTGATGTGACAAATAGTAAAATGGTATCCAAATAACTCAAAGTACTTCTAAAAAAGGAGAATATAACACTTGAACAGTGTATCAAAATTTTGGACTGGTACCATAAGAATGGTAAAAACCAGACAAAGACAGCTGCATATTTTGACAAAAAATATCTATCCCTTCAACTCAAGTAGCCATGGATATCTGTATGGGTGAAGCAAGAAGCTGTATGGCAAGTAGAGTGTAAGGCTAGAGGAAGTTTATATTGTGATTCATCTTTATATGTACTCTTTTTCCTTCCTATTTGGACTTACATGTCTCCCCACTTAGTTCTCATTACACTAAGCCTATAGTTCCCTTGATTACATGATTATTGTTTCTCTATGTTCTTCCTTGTTCTATGCTTACTCACAGTGCTCCTTTTGCCATTGGCTTACTATGTATCTAGTATATATGACCATCTGAGGCCTCATGCAACCTGATATATCCCCTGATGAAATGGCACAGTTTTTTCATACTGAAATTGGCACTATTCTTGCTATTTATCAGATCCAGAGGTGGGCAGGGTGCCATGATTGATGGTGTCAACCAGAGTGATATCTTTTCTTTTTTTCCTTCTTCTCAAAACCTCTCATGTTGTTTTTTCCATGCTGGACATTTTAGTATTTTTTCTTTTTCTGCTGATAATCAATGTCATTTGACTTGAGCATTCTGAAAAGCCATGAGATGCACCCTCATGAGCATCAAATTTTTCAAAAGCAGGGTGACACTACCCAACCAAGTGCTTGGGTAGATGTAGGACTACATTCATACACAGGCTCAAATGAAACACATGTTTCAGATCCATGACATTGTTCAGATAGCTGGCCACCTTGGCATGTGCATGCATATCACTTATTTTATGTCTTGTATATAGATGATTGTAGATGATAATGGCGGAGAGAACATATAAGCTCATACATTACTAACTTAGTTCCAGTATCTTCAAGGCCACTCATCAATTCCTGAGATGGATGCACTGATTTTAGCATAGCAATATGCACAAAATGAAGCTGATCATCATCACTTTATTAATATGCTACTTGTTTCTCCTATTGACTTTGAGGTCTTACTTGATCTTATTCAAAGATATATGGGATGCTATGGTAATGGGGCTTCATTGGAAGATATTGCTTGCATCACATGTATATCAGAGAGCTCAGTTGAATTGTTTACAGAGTGATTTTTCAGGAAAATGAATTTGCTTGGGTTGATTCCATGTATCCTGTGACTCCTCATACAATTCCAGTTCATAAGAATCCAGCATCTCTTCTTCCTAAAAATACTCTTTTTGAAAAAGCTGTATCAAATCTTTGAGTTTGCTCAGAACACTGCATGGGAGCATTGAAAGGGTGCTAGCAATGTTTGCAAGGACTTAGAGTCAACATCAACTCAAAAAGAAAGCATCAAGCAGCATATCAATGGATAACTATTGCTATTATTTTGTATAACCTGGTCATTGATATAGAAGGTACTACTAAAGGGACTCAATTTACTTTGGTTCATACTCAAGCTAATGAGGAAGAGGATAGAGGGTTACCTGACTTGCCATTAGAGAATGGAATGGCACCAGATAAAGCCAAAAGACATCAATTGGTAGTAGAATTACTAGCTTTCAAACAAATGTGATTCAAGTACTTTAGTAACTTAAACTACTCAATATTCTTGGGCAAAGATAACTCTGATTGACTGCACATGAGTGGCTGCCCAGACAATTCATGGACTTTCTCCCTATACTTCTCAGGACTTCATATTCCAGCTTCAAATTCCTTCAGCAGCATCTGACACTCCTGAGAACTCTCTCCTGATCTGCACAAGCATGAATAGCATCTAGGTCTGCTCTGCAAAGATTAAATTATATGGAGATTTAAAAAGAATCATATAACATACCATTGTAAATCCATAAGAGTATCCTTGATACTTATCTTTTTCAGAATCTTTGCAATTTGTTCTTTCACCCACTCAACATTCTCAGAAAGAGATACTGAGAAAGAGGAAGGTTTAGGAGTATGTTTCATAGTTGAAACTATTGCAGAATGATTAGAAGATGCAGGTGAAATATTTTCCTTGCTACTATCAATACTCTCTAACTCAACCAGAAGTTCACTGTCTTCACACTGCCATGCAGGTGAAAACTCCCAATGCTGGTAATGAGCTGCTTTGGCCTGCAAAATATCATGCAAACTAAGCATTTGTGAGTGTTGCCCTGTCATGAGCATCAGAGTATCAGTCTCATCATTGCTCAGAGATTGAACATGTATGGTTTTCTTCCCATTTGGTCCAACTTCAGTAGTAATAATGATCAAGGTAACATTTGGACAAGACAAAGAAGAGCTAGAAAAATGAATTTTATTTGCAGAATGTAAATAAAGATTCATATAATATATATATATATATCCAGATTAACTGAGTTTCAGTTATAGTACTAGCATCAGGATCACTCACTGGGATATAGCAGTTAAGGAACTCATCAGAGCTTTCTTCACTTGAGTCCTTAATTTCCTCACCTGTAGTTTGCAAATGCTTTGCATATTCACAATATTTATTGAGAAGAATAGATAATGTTAGAAAATACATCCATACAAAGGCATAAACATACTCTTCATATTCATATTTGCACTTGATTTGTTCACCCACAGTGATAGCATTAATTTCATAATGCTTGAAGGACTATGGCAGCTATCTGCTGATACACCATGACCTTGCTATTGCTGCTTGTCTTCTGATATTGGGAAAATAAAAGCTAGTAAATAAAAAGATAGATTATTTTATAACATACCTTGCCCTTTTTCTGCTTGCCTAGGAGCACAATCTGGTTCTTGTTTCACTCAATCTTAAGCAGCTTTTATACCATATTGTCAGTCCAGATGACTTCTGGGATGGGAACTAGTGGTGGCTTCTTCACTTGGGCCATGTCAAAAAGCCAGATGGCAATGGGATGTAGTGGCAGGTGGATAACATGTGTGCATTATGGCTGCATTAACTAAGGCTGAGTCATCACAAGGTCATTATGTAATGTTTAAGTCTGTTTACATGGGGGTCATAGTTGATACAGTATAGTGTGGTGTAATACATGGTATGAACCTCACTTAACTTTGAGTGGCCCTAATGTTATATATTACCCTGCTGGATGGATCCTGTTCACTGGTTCTGGGATACAACTGGCTCACTGTCAGAACCATGATTTTCTAATACTATATTTTATGATACCAAACCCCTATCTTACTCAATAACCTCTAATCCATACTGATTATCTTAGCTAACCTTTATTTATCTACTAATTCAGCCAATCTAAGCTTTACTTACATTATTCCATTGATATCAGGTTATGTCACCATTATCATGTCATGATCTGGACCCATGACATCATTCCATTTTATTTATCATCTGATTACTCATTGCTTATTCATATTTCACATTTAGATCATTTCACTTATTTATCTCTATAATATAGTTGATCTGTGTTCATATTAGGATCAAGGGTTGATATTATGTATATAAGTAATACTTGTCTTGTAACTAGTCCTCATACTTAGAATTCTCATCACTTTTGGTCATTCTCTGTCTGTGTGCCAGAGCCACAGCTTAGCTTGTCCATTAGTTTCAGCCTTCTCTTGCTTTTATCTTAATGGCTTGAGATTGTTTCTGATACTCACTTGCTTCAATCCATTAATTGATTGGGTTTCAAGCAGTATTTTGTTCCAGCCATCCAAGCAATTTATGCCTGTAAAACTGAGCTCACCTCCACAGTCTCCAGATTCACCTTCTCCAGCTAACCCTGTCACACCCAATCTGCCAAGTTTCTCCAAATGCAAGGCTCTACCTATCTCATTCATCAGTATCCCTGCTTTATGCTGGCCTACTGTCTCCAGAGCTCCACTCAATTCAGCCTGCAAATCCACCCTCAGGAGTCCAACCTCTGGTCAGCATCTACTGATCTTGTCCCTCCTCCTGCTTGAGTCAACCTATCCAGAATCCTTCCATATTATCACAAATTTGTGGATGTGTTTAGTAAGAGCAAAGCATTCATGCTTGCTCTGCATTATGAACACAATCTGAAGATTGACCTAGAGGAAGATATCTCCCCTTTTCTGGGCACCCTCTACTCTCTCTCTCTCTCTCCAAGCTTGATGCTCTCTGAATTTTTCTCAATGAGCATCTCAAAAATAGGTATATTTGCCTGTCCTCTTCTGCCTATGCTGCTCCAGTCTTCTTTGTCCATAAGAAGAACAGATCCCTCCATCTCTGTATTGACTTCCAAGGACTCAATAAGATCATAAATAAAGATTACTATCAACTTCCCCACATTTCCAACCTTCTTGATGCTCTGAGCCATACCAAGGTCTATATACATACCAAGACTGACCTCTGGCATATGTATCACCTGGTCTGCATCACTAAGGGTGACAAATGTAAGACCTCATTCCAGATGCACTACAAATCTTTTAAATGGCTTGTCATGCCATTTAGTCTGATAAATACCTTTGCAGCATTTCTGTTTTGAACAACTCATCATGTCTATGGGAACTGAATAATCAACCCATTGGTTGGACAATCACAGGAGACCAAGTGACTGTAAGCTGATGATGGAGCTACCTGGCAGAAAGAAGGAATACCTATATTAGGGACTAGCTGGAGCAGGAACCATCAATCAGAAAAAGAAGAAAAACAAGTAATGATACCCACCCTGCTCAACTCTGGAGCAGTTAACACTTTCATTGACCAAAAATGGTGTGCCAAGCACAAGATCAATCTCATTCCTCTCGATGAGGAAATCAACATGTACAACACAGATGGTCAAGTTGGATCTCTTGGGAAGATCTCACACAAAGCTGAGCTCGTGGTATCCATCAATGGCTATCACGAGAAAATACATGCGTTTGTCATTGGGCTGGGAACTCACCTGATGATTATAGGCTATGACTGGCTCTCATGCCACAATCCTGAAATTGACTAGGTCAGCAAGAAGCTGGAATTCACAAGGTGTATCAATGAATGCAATGCATACACATGGGCGCTTATTAGAAGCATTGAGCCTGGGCTCAAGGAAAAAGTTCCTGAAGTCTATCATGACTTCCTTGATGTGTTCTCCAAACAGGAATCAAATTGTTTACCCCTATGCAAGCCATGGGATCATGCTATAGATCTCAAGCTGGACTTTGTACCAAAGAAGGGTAGAGTCATTCCCCTTTTATACATTGAACTAGAAGAAGTCCATGGCTTCATTGAAAAAGAGGTTAAAAAAGGATATCTCTGCCCATCAAAGTCTTCTCAAACTTCGCCAGTGTTCTTCATCCCGAAGAAGGATGGAAAGAAATGGCTTGTCATGAATTACCAATATGTAAACGAGGGTACCATCAAGAACACTTACTCTCTTCCTCTTATTTCCCAGCTAGTGGATCAACTCAAGGGCGCTGATATGTTCACCACAATGGACTTGTGCTGGGGCTATAATAATGTTTGCATCAAGGAGGGTGACGAATGGAAGGCAGTGTTTGTGATGCCTATTGGGGCTTACGAGCCAATGGTGATATATTTTGGGCTTACTAATTCTCTGCCCACATTTCAGAACATGATGAATGACATTTTCACTGACCAATACACTTTCCTAATTATTTATATGGACAACATGATGATCTTCACAAAGGGCAAGACAAAAGAACAACACAAAGACCTTGTCAAAGAAGTCTTACAATGACTCTGTGAAAATGATCTATTTATCAAACCAGAAAAATGCTCCTTCAGTGCTGACAAGGTTGAATTCCTTGGCATGAACATCTCAAAACATGACATTGAGATGCAAAGCAAGAAAACCCAGGCCATTGCCAACTGGCCAGAGCCAACC
This sequence comes from Pulveroboletus aff. ridleyi, assembly GCA_038094035.1. Classification (NCBI taxonomy): domain Eukaryota; kingdom Fungi; phylum Basidiomycota; class Agaricomycetes; order Boletales; family Boletaceae; genus Pulveroboletus; species Pulveroboletus aff. ridleyi. The sequence continues at coordinate 15,659 of JBBPTJ010000335.1, forward strand.
CACTTGAAGCAAGTACAGGCCTTCCTCA
>JBBPTJ010000336.1:0-15684 GCA_038094035.1 Pulveroboletus aff. ridleyi
CCTGATCACAAGGGATTGTCCTTGGTCCACCTGTCCAACCAGGAAGTCCATCATCTGGTCTTCGCCAGGACGAACCCTTGACCTTGCCACTAGCAAGGTACCCCCTTGTCTCCGTGTCTTAGGACCTTTGCCAAGTTCACGCTAGACCCTTCGGGATCAAGCATAACAGAAATGAGGACCCAGACTGCTAACATGCTTCGAGGACAATGCTGACGTGGTGGAAAGCACCTGGGTAAATGCAGGAAAGTCACTACCAACCGTTCAGCTGCTGAGGAACCATGATGGGTGAGCAACCTGGAGCTTGCTCACTGTGTCAATCGTTCAGCATCCTACTTCATAGCCCAGCTAGCTGGGGCCAGTAAGGACAAACTTGCTCACTGGGCTGAGGAATTCAGAGATCAGGAGCATCGGAGTCAGCTGGTGCTGGAGAGTACTGTTCCGGGAATTTGGGACGAGGTCAAATTCACCTACACTAATTCACCATGACCAGTCATCAGGTCATATTCACCCTTGTAAATCAACGCTAATCCACCCTACCCTACTCTATATTAATTAACCGAGTGAATAAGAGTAAATTCACCAAAATTCACTGTGGAACTGAGAGAATTAATATCACCCGGCCTACTCCCAAGAATCCCACTCCATGCTGGCTGGTGGTGGTTTCATAGCACTACCTGAACTGCTTGCAGCTTGAGGGTCACTAGATCCAGATGTGCGAGTAGTTTCTGCATGCGTCTGCAAAGCATCAGTGTCACTAAGAATGTTGCGCAAGTAGGATGAGCCTAAGTCAATGTTATTATGGCTGCCCAACATGAACGTGTGACAACAGCGGCAGGGTCAAGCTGGTGTGGCTCATCCAACCAATCGTTTCTATCACCAATATCAGCATCTACTGTACACCGTGATGCAGCTTTGGCCGCGCAAGCTCCACCACTGTCCAAGCAAGGGTCCAAACAAGGTCTTGGGGCAGCATGGCTGGCAGAAGGCAGCAACTTGTTGATGACTTGGGAGCTCGCTCATTTTCCTAATGTTAACTCAACATCCTGCCACTTCAACATTGGCTTATGCTTAGTACTTTCATTCTATTAGGATACCCTTAGTATAGTGATGATAAGTAGAATGCCACTTACCTTGGCACCAGGTCCTGCACGGTGCCCTGCCTAATCTTGATGTGATCTTGTAGCATTTCAAGGTCCTGCCTGTTCCGTCATGGACTATTGAGCCATGTGATTATTGACATTGTCCGTTCATCTGTCATTGAAATAGGGACAGCGGCAAATATTTTCATGCCCAGCACCTGCGGCAAGGTCAGAGAGATAAATGGCAAGTCAAATAGAAAAGTGAGCACACACCAAGAACATTCCCAAATTCATCCTTTTGTACCTGCTCCCACCACGAATACAAGCTTTCGTTGGACCAAAAGCACCAGTTAAATGGCTCTGCTCCACTCCTGTATGTCTTTAATTGTTCCTTGAGTAACTTGAGTGCGTCTGTTGGATGGATTGTTGCTAGCAAGGGACTATGACATGCCATAACTGTTTGCGCATTGTCCTTGGTTGCTGGGTTTTCGAATGTATCACCATACTTGTTTCACAGCATTCATTGCAGGCTGAGGCTAACTTGTTTGATAACATCTTCAGGGGACTTGAATGAAGTCGTTGTGACGCCATCCTTTTGTCTGATACAGAGAGGGGGGATTGCCAGCGGGTTGGGTTTCTTGTAGATCGGTACATCACGATATTCTGCATAATGGCCCATGTGAGCAGGAACTGCTGACGCTAGTTACTAGTATGCTGCCACGCACCTGGATTGAGATAAAAGGCAGTGATATATATGTCATTTGGTGCATCAGTGATCATTTCATTGATATGGCTGTTTGTGATAGCACGAATATCTTCAATTGTCCAGGCCTTCAGGTCGTACTCATTCCTCCAAAAAAGACTGTCCAGCTGTGAAGTTATACCTAACCAGTAGTAATATACTTGATCTGCAGTGATATGCGCTCCCTCCAAGCATTGGATTGCCTTGGCATACAGCACAATTACGACCAGAAGTCTTGCTAAGTCCAGCTCAAACTTCATCCTAACCCCACCTGGAATAAAGAGATCGTTCAATGACTATATAATAAAGCGAAGCAATGCATGAGTTGGGTAGATGCAGCTGACTCAAATCTTACTGCAATGTCAATTCCCAGGGTGCTATTTTCCACGATAGCTTGAAATGCTGGCAGGTCACGCTGGACAGACTTCCCAGCCCAATAGATTGTCCCGAAATGAGTGTCACTGATTGCCTCAAGATCACGAGTGATACCAATTTTTGATCGTTGGTGATTATAGTGTTCAGTGGCATATCCCGATTGGGACATGAATGAAAGGATGTGGTGGAATCAACTAATGGTTTCCTCGAACTGTGGAAGTAAGCAAATCCCATTGATAGCAAGATTTAATAGGTGGCATACATCTTGCATATTCAGAATATGAGGGAAGCGCTCACACAGAAGCTTTTGAGCCTTCCGAGTGTTTCCGGTATTATCTGAGGATGTCGCTCCAAAGTTCCATAGACCTATTTTACTAATGACCTAGGGTCCTATGAGTCATATACTCTGTTGAAACTTTATCTAAGGACTTACTCGTTCAAGTGCTTCAAAAATATACTCCGCTGAGTGGCTGAGCAGTGATGCATCATCCAGCTCTATGCAGAATGCACAGCAGTCTGCTGTGGTGACATGAATTGTATACACGGATGCTGGCTTACGAATCTTCCTGCCATCAAATGTGATACATGTTTGAAGGTGAGCATGAGTGGCATGGCTGATTTTGGCAGCTTCATTGATGATTAGCTTATCCTGTAGCATGATGGAGCTTGGGGGGTGATAGGCCGAATTAAGAATGGCTACCATTTCCTTGAACTCGTCCATATCCACAACGTTTGGGGGGATTCTGCAACAAATGCAAAACTTCATTATAGCATAGTCTCCCTTGTCCTGTAAGACCTTTCTTCCCTCTGTCTGGAATTCTTTCAGCGTGTTTTTCATATTTGAGACAGGTTTAACCAGCTGAGCGATCACTGTAACTGCTGGGGTCATTGTTTATGTTCCAGGAACTATTACAGGTGGGCCAATAGCTTTTCTGTTTAACTCATCCTCAGCAGCCTCACAAAGCTGTGCATCAATGTAGCCACACTTTGAGGCATGTTCAAGAATCCGCTATCAATATCGAGGCCATTTCCAGGAGGTATAACAACCCTTGCTTCCTATACATCATGCGCAATCAACTGACAGATTTGTTTTAAGATGACAATGTCTTGAGACCTGGAGAAGCAAGGGAAGGAATCTAGCTCCACTTTTCCTGTTGTCCTCGGACTCCAGTAGGTCCTCATAGTCCGAGCCATGTGAGTTGTCCAGGTGTTTGCTATCAAGCTTCCAAGTGGAACATATTCCTTTACTAGATTGATCTGATATTGTCTTGGGTGCTTTCTTGGGAGCAGCCTCTGGGAGTGATGGAAGCTGCAGACAGGGTAAATAAGCATTGTAGCTCACTCAGACTCACTTACAGAAACTCCATTGGCAACAAATAACAGCTCAGCAGAGAGGGTAAGGTCATCAACCCATTTCTGTAGGATTGCTGATGTCGGCTCTTTGAGAAGGTAAGTGTTTAGCACGTCGACAACAGTGATGAGCTCAGGACCCCGTTCAGTGAAGACAATAGGGCTATCATGTCGTGTTCCAAATGATATTTCAAGCTGTTGATTGACTGCCCCCACTTCACCATAGTCTTCAATCTCCTCTGCTGAAACATCAAATAATCCAAAGTTGTAGGTCACAAGCCCAGCCTCAGGGAGAGGTAGAATTTCCAGTAGATTTCTTCAGGATTCCTAGTCTTGTCTTCAATGCCGGATCCATCTTGTAAGAGCTGTGTGTAGTGACTAGCGAGATGTGTAGCAACTAGTGAGTGGGAGGGTTGAATGGGTGCTAAGCAGGCCAGTGGCAGATACTAAGTGGGTGCTGAAGTGCTAAACATCAAACCCTCAAGTCCTGTTGTCTAACCTGTCCCATAATTGTAATTCAAGCTGTGAATGCCTAGTACTTTAATGTGATTGAAAATGGAAGTGGTGCCAGTGAGAAATCTCTTAGAGTAGGCTGTGAGCTGGGTAATGCCAAATTCACCCCACATTCACCCAAATCCACCCTGCATGTTTAGCGGCTGTCCAAATTCACAGTACACATTGGTCCACAAATATTGTGTAACTAACATTTTTTTTGGGTAATTATGCAACCGATGTTTAGATTATGTATATGATTTGGATTCTGGCATTGTTGCTGGAAATGATCCAAAAGTTTACCCTAAGCGTCTCAGGGTTAGGACATGTCACATACGCTAGTTGAACGTCATGACACTATGCCAGCATTCATGGGCACATCACCCATGTGAAACCTCTACGTTAGACCTGAAATAAAACTGTGCCTTTATATTGTTACCCAGATATGTGTCTGATATCCTCTGCCCAATGTCAGTGAATAGTTGATGAGATTGTACACTGTGCACATGGCTTGACATGTCAGCTTATGTATTGATTGTATATACAGGGCATATTTTCTGTCTCCAGGAGCCAGGTGCTTCTGTAGATATACATCACACAATACCACCAACATGATCCCTCAAGCTCTCATCTGTATCTGCACTAGATAATAGGGTAAAATCATGGGGACTATATTAATGGATGCAAAAGCACATGCGGTAATAAAGACAAGTAGGGTGGAAACAGCGAGTGAATCTACCACATCAACCCATGCTCAATGGTAGTTTGCCATGGGGGGGTTCACAGCTAACAGCCTCATCGCTCTCCTATGCCCCGGACAGTCCACGAGATCAGCTTGAAAATTCTGCACCATGATGCTTTGAATTGCGTCAGTTCATCAACTGATGGCAGCCATTTGAACTATTGACCTACCCGGCAACTTCCTTCTCAAAGTCCTCCTTCATAGTGGTTCCCTTGCAAGTGGTTTCACGCAAGACATCAAGGATGTAGTTGACATAATTCCAAAATTTGCTGCTGGTGAAGATCACAGCTTTGTCGTCGAGTCCAAATCCAGAGTTGTTCTCACTGAGTTCATCAATCTCCTGTTCAGGGTTCTCGGCATCAGGAATGCCATTGGCGACCACATCTAAGTCAATATCAGTATCACTCAGGCCATTACCCATCAGCCTGTTACAATTCATCTTGTTTACTTACTTTTTCCCTATGAACTTATTTCTCCTCGCTTAGCTCTTATTATGCTAAGCTCGTATTCCCTTAGTCATGCGCTTGCTTGTTCTTCTACTTTCTAGAATGTTCCTTACTTACCAACCAAGGTCATTCCACTATTGGCTCGCTGACTCAACGATCAGTCAGCCATTGTTCTTTTGTGTTCTTTCTCCTTCCATACAATTACTCAGCTTCCTCTCCACCCTCATATATAAACACCAGGTAGTTCCCCTGTACTCTAGCTTAGACCTACTTGGCATATAACATCTTAAACCCTCCTCTTCGTGTGTCTCCGCTCTACACTTGAGTGAGTGCTTTAGCTCTCCCCGCGTCCCATCCCAATTACAAGGGATTGTCCTTGGTCCACCCATCCCACCAGGAAGTCCATCATCTGACCTTCATCAGGACGAACCTTTGACCTTGCCGTCAGCAAGGTACCCCCTCATCTTCGTATCTCAGAACCTCAGCCAAGTCTGCGCTAGACCCTTCGGGATCAAGTGTAACACAGCCCAGGAGTGTTGGTATCAGCAAGGCCAGAGGTGCTGGCCACCGCATCATTCCAGATCGGCTCTTGATCTTGCTCAGCGGACACTGAAGCATGACTGACATGATGGAATTCCTCCATTATACCTTGCACATCAATACCGAGCTTCTCCAACTTCCTCTTCATATCCATCTTGAGCATGGGTACAATGCTAGGTGTGAAGCAAATCTGGAGGGGGATACTCTTGAGGTTGCCAGTACCAATAAGAAAGATCTGAAGGCAACGGTGCTGAAGATGCGTAGATGTGTTAGTACCTTGAGTATTGTGCAAGTCCACTTACAAGAAAAGCGAGTCTATTCCAATGCGTAGCATCCATCTCCATTCCAGAACTAAGATGCGCCATGATTTTGTGACATCAATGATGCACGTCTTCTTGGAAATGGACAAAGTTAACTAATGTAACGTCGTCAGAGAACCTGATGACCGGGTTAAGAGCCTGCTTGTTCATGCATCGTACCTATGTCTTTAAATGAGAGTGAATGGTCATGAGTATTCTAGACACCGTCACGCAGAGGGTGGCCTTGAGTTCAGCATCATCAAAAATGCTGGCTGGAATCTTGAATACATCTTGGTGTTCAAAGATGAAATCCTACGTGGCACACAGTTGATGAGCAGGTTAACTGTTAGTGATCAGATTTGAGTCAAAGAAGGACCTACCATGACATGGCATTGCATATCCGTCACATACACAGTAAGGTTTGGGGAAAGCAAACAAGTCAGGAGGCGATTATGAAGGGCAACCTGTTGAAAGAATGGTCAGCTGGGGTCAACTGGAAACTACAGGTAAATAGATACTTCAAAGTCTTTTAAAGTCAAGATCTCGAGGAGCAATCTAGATTTGTTAGCTTGGGAGTTACTCTTATGCTTGAGGAGCGAAGCCTTCATATTGACAAGCATAAAATATATATTGCTGGACTGACGGTATGATGAGATGGGAGGATAACGCATCTACGATGAAGTGTGACTTGCCTCAATGAAGTCAAAAAGCTTCTTCTCAGGGATCTCGAGTTCATTGCATAAATCCTTGGCATATGTCTTGAGTCATTTCATGTGTCAAGGACTGAGCTGTGAGTTGCCATTGTCCTCAGAATTTCTTTGGCGGCAAACACCTGCGGATATGGATTCTTCAACCTCATCATCGGGCAATTCTGAATCAGCATGTCAATGAGGCTGAGAGCTAGGAGGTGGTTGAAGTCCAAAGCCAGCAAGAGTCAAGGCATTTGTAGAACTATGCAGCCTAGAGGCAGGCACTGAAGCTCTTGGGCTTGTATCAGAGGAAGTGGCTGGGGAATGACCAGTGGAACCAGATGTTGTTCGCAGCTGGTATTGCCAAAACATTGCAATTGAGGAACAAACAGCACTCAAGCACATTTTAAGACAGAACTCACATTGCTTTGGCAATTAATTTTACATATAATGTTCAAACAGGCATTATGAAAGTCTCATTGTAAAGAGCGTTTACAGGAAATAATATGGACTTGTATTACTGTGTGGTGCGGGCTATGAATTATAGTGAGATTGTTGCCCGCTGGGGATAGTAAAATCAGTAAGGTGTTGCCGTTCCATGGTATAAGACCATATATGATGACCAAAATGCCCTAGAGCAGGTCCTAGACAATAATGGGTTGTTGGAACTCCATATGGCAGAAGCGGGGCTGTTTGAGGCTGTATGGAAACTGGCAAGGTGAACTGGTGCATCATGGCAATCGGGAATCCAGCCGGAGGTGGTACCATCATTGAGTAGGGGCTCTACAAGGGATAAGAATGTAGAGTATATCAACTGCATGGAACTTACATAGTGCACCAAACTTAGCTGGGTGACCGGTGTGGGATGAGGTTGTGGTAATGGAATGCCAGACCCTGCAAATGGAGTGTGACCCAGAGGTGCAGATGCTGTGGATGTGAGTGAAAGAGAGGCCAAGCCACTAAATGGTGGCAAAATGGATTGGGTGACCAGGGTAGGATACAGGTGCAGTAGTGGAACATGGGACACTGTGGATGGTATGTGAGTCAAAGACAAATATACTGGGGATGTAGTCAAAGGAGTCAGGCCGTTAAATGATGACATGACGGACTGGGTGTCCAGAGTGGCATGAGGGTGTGATACTGAAATGTAAGGCACTGCAGATGGAGTATGGACCGCAGATGAGGACATCGTAGACATGATCAGACAGGAGGCCTCACCACTGGATGTATTGGTTTGAGGGGGGGTTGAAGAGGACTGTGCAGAGTCCACCTGTAAGTGGGACTGGCATGTTGCAGCTGCCATGTTTGTTTGTTTCTGCCTTTGCTTTTGCTTTTGCTTCAATGGCTGATCAAATACAGGAGGAGTTGAAGTGACATCATCTAAACCCATATTCACAGGGGCAGGACCAGATGCACACTGGGCTTTTTTCTGTCGGATTTGCTGAGTTGCCAGCCTGCGAACCTTCTCAACATTGTGAGTTGCAACATGTAGAGGGGTGTTTCATAAGGGTGTGGGCAGCGCAGCATGAATAGATGCATAGTTGTGAATAGAAAAGGTATTGAGAAGATAATCTGGAGTTTCCTCATGATGGGTTACAGCTTTTGTTCGTGTTGTCAAGACTCTTTCTTGTTGGACAGGACAATGCAAGAGCTGTATACACTTTGAGTCGGGACAATTGTGCTGTAGATTAATAGCACATATAATCCTCTTGCACTTCGAATCAGAATATGGTTTGCAAGATGAGAGGCGTATCAATAAGCTCACCAAGCAAGGAATGACAACCTTTCAATCAGTCAAACGTAACCTCGGGACATGGAGACTACTGTGCAACGTTGTCTCAAATTCGAGCAGTTGAATGGCGACATGCATGACAACACAATGACGGGCATCATCAATTAGTATCTCAAGCACACACCCAATGGAGAAATCTGAGTTCAATGAAGTATGAGCGAAGATGACGTGATCCGTAAGCTTGACCTTGTCCCTGTGTTTCACTATTAGCATGTCACCTCGAAAATACTTGCGATCCGAATGGTGTGCTGACACCAGCGGGATGGTACCAATTTTGGCACACTTGGTGTTCCCCCATGGGAGGGCTTCCGAAAGTTGTGAGCTCACCCGCGAATTTTGGCTCCTTACAATGGAAGCCACCCATATAATATGACCTGTTTCTAAAGACAAGTGTCAATGATATGCCCAAGATCACATGATGCCAGTTACCTGCAGTATCCATAGACTCGCCCTTAAATTCATCAAGATTGATCCCAAGCAAGTGTGCTTGGGCTGGATGATCGGCAAGGAAGTTTAGTACAAATGGGCCAGCACAAATCCATTTCTGCAGAGCTTTCTCATACCAGAAGCCTCTGGTTATGATGTGCTTGAGGATGTCAAACCATGCAAATGTTCGACATGTGTTACAGCTTGGTCCTTGATGGCTACTGTGTATGCACAATAATTGAAATACGTGGTTGAACGACTCATAATGCTCCGTGGAGAAGATGATGGCAGGTCCAAATTGACGGATATAGGCTGGAAAATGAACAAGAAAGTGAAATTTCAGTTTTGTGATAAGGATGCTGGGGGCACAAATTGCTGTCACATTAAGAAAGTCTTCGATTGTTCGAGAAAGTTGTGCCTGTTGCACCTCGGTCAAAACATTAGACAATAAGCATTACATAGATGAACACACAAGATAGACCTCAAGATCCTCAATGGTGGTATGCCAAATGAGGACAATGAGCTCCCCAATTATTGTCCATCCATCTATGACGGCCTGAGGTACCATATTATGTAGAACAAATGGCATTACTTGTGTGAGACTTTTGAAGTGCTTCCCAATCAACACACCTCTATAATGGCAGACATAGTCTGCACTTATGCTGGGTAAATTGAGCACATCACGCTCGATCGAATCCAAACAGCTCTGAAAAAGTTCGAGTAACTTCGCCTTTTCTATAAGATGCATAGTCTGCGCCCAGAAATACTTAACTACCCTGAGCAGAATGGTATGGAGAGTCTCACTAATGAGGCATAGTAGTAGGTAGTCATGAAAACATACCATCTATGCCCAGAAGTGGGTTTATCACATCTTCTAGAGCACAGCCACCAAGAAGCTCATTAAGCTCTTTCTCCAATGCAGCTTTGACTTCGTGTTCTGGCATGGCTGGATTACCTGATCCTCATTTGCGAAGTTGCTTGCCCATCTCTATGACTGTATTCAGGATTTTCAGAGACAATGAGTCACAAACACCAGTACTTGAAACAAACGCCTGGATTTTTTATGCCACCCCTGACAATATTGCACTCTCAAACTGGTCCTTGATAGCCTGTCTAGTTCCATTTGGAGTTTGAGGTGTATCTGGCTACCAGTATCAATTAGATAACAGAAGTGATAATCAGTGAACCTTGAATAAGCTGGAATAACCTGTTTCAGATTGCTTGTACTCTTTTGTCTCCCCAACAAGGCACGTCTGACAGTAATAGTTGGAGCTGAGACCAGATTGACTACACTCCTCTGCTTGCATGGGATTATCGCCAGCGAGAAAGAGTCCATAGGGAGCTAACATTACTTCCTCCTGATCTTGGCAGTCCCAAGCAATGATTCCCAATGTACTTGCCTGCCTAGCTTGATGAATGAGTTGGGATGCCATGTTAAGTAAGCTAGACATACAATATCGATTGTTTCATGGCATGCATCAACTCCATAGGGGATGCATGCGGCAATAATGTGACAAACTGCACAAAAAACTCACATTCCAGCATCTCACATGGTAGATTGGCATTTGACATGTATATTACAAAGTGTTTGTTCCACTGTTTTGAGATGTTCCCGGAGACATCATCCATAAAAATGATGATCAGCGGCATAGCATAGACTATATGGCCGCCTGATTTCCTATGCCATGGGTTGGGTTCCAACAAGGCATGCTTCTTCGATGACTCAGTTAAGCCACACATGAGTTCAGATGGATGAAGCTCATCATATGGCCTCTTGAATACTGAGGTCAGGATGATTTCCTTGTCATCACTGACAATAAACCCAGCCTAAAGACAGTCAGCCATGTGCAAAAATATCTTCCGAGTTGATTGACTTATGTCAGTGCGCACTGCTGACCGCCCAAGAGCAAAAAGCACTTTGGTACCAGTTAGTCTGTTCACGTAGCTCTCAGGTATGACTGTAGAGGTTTCAAGAGAACCAGAAAGAAAAAAGCAATCGGGTATGAAGTACCCTCCAGATGATTCCTGTAACAGTTCATTGACAAAATATACATTTCCGTCAACCCAAGTGGCAGGTGGAGAAGGTAATTCAAGCAGTATTTTCTCCCCATTGAATACCTGTGACATTCCTCTGCCACCGTCCTCCAGGAAGTCTTGCATTGCGAGTTGCATAAGAGAACTTGCATAATCCTGAAATGTAGAACATCACATTAACTATTAACCCCCCTAAGCTTGGATGGAATTATCACGAGCAACTCACATTGCCTTTGCAATATCATTCATGTAAAATATATTACCAAGAGGCAAAACGACCTGCCATCGATCCTTTGTTGGCAACTGGTTGATATCACCTGCCAAAGTTCACTCAGCGGTACTGGCTGGTCATCCTTGGGATTGTCCATTGCTGGAGGAGCCTCGACAGCTGCTTCTTGCACTATGGATATTGGTTCATGCTCATCAGGGATACCTCCTATCCACTGAGGGTCGTCAACATCCATGGACTCAGGACCCTTGGGAGTATATGAAGGGCTGGGGAAGTCAGGGGGCAGAGGAGGTGCAGGTTGCTTCTCTGTGAGATAGCCCGATAAAGTCGTCTGACCACTCATATAGACCTTGAAATAGCATTGATGTATAAGTGATGCTTGATGACTTTGAGGTGCTTCAAACTGAATTCACGATATCGGCCTTGTGCTTTCGGACAGATTGAACAGCTTACTATCTGAGCAGACTTGTTGCCCACATACTTAAATACTGGTACCGGGGTGAGCACTTGTCAGACAGTGATACATACACATACCTTTTCCATCAACGAGTGCCATTAGAGATGCTCTTATTGTCAAAACCGTATGGAATGACAAGGTGACCAGTTCAAATCTCGGGCATCAAGGCTATGAAGTGTCACATGGGAGTTGCATGCTATACCAGTGCATGTCTATCTTTGACAACTCACAAAGTTCTCATTTGCAGTTTCAAGCAACATGACCTCGTCTGTCAGTCAAACATGGATTTGTCCTGATGTTGAATGCATTGGGAATGACCATGCATTCCTCCAGCCATTGCTTGTCACCATTTGCTTCTCTGGCCCCCTGCCTCAACATCTCATTCACAGACAAATTGTACTTTCTGTCCTTTTTTTCTGCCATTCTGTGCTTACTTACATATTTCAGGAGCCTGTAAAAATTACTGTCTCTTTATGTGAGGAGTATCATCAATTCACAGCACCGGTTGTATGTGCAAATACATAGAGTGTATATCAGTCTGAGCACTCTGAATATATGGCTCCGGTGAGTTATAGTTATGTGGAGTCGATGAGAAATGAGCTAACACAGTACAGTGCCCCAATACCATCCAACTGAGTAGCAGTGATGACATTGGAATGGAAACTTGTCCTCAAGATCTTACCATCCCATTCTTACCACTCGCTGTGGCATTTGACCACACTGATACTTGGCAATGGGCCACGCTGTCTAAGGAAATTGAAGGTTGGCTTGTTGCCAATATCAAAAATTCCATCCTCCCAGAGTGGTCGTGGGGGAGAGACGCTTTCTGGATGGCATTTGTTGATGCACATCCGGTATTTCCGGATGGAAGGTGGGTGTTTTAGGATCCAAGGATTCCCATGGAGGGGACATTCATACAAGAGTGGCTTCCATTCAATAGTTCATCTTTTGTTCTTGCTAGGACTGTTATTATGTTGATAATACCATCCTGTTATATTAAGAGATCACAGTGCATGTGGACATTATACAGTTTTCAATGACTTGGGTCTCAATGAAATTTGATCGATCCTTGATATCACCATGATTCAAAGTGCCAATCAACTCGGCCTTGAACGTTTGGTTGGCCATCAATTCAAGGACAAGAAAGTACAGGATATCATAATATGAAGTACTGGTGAACAAAGTATCATACCTATTTCTCCTTCATCTCACTTGACACACAGTCCCCTCTAAATCATTCCCAAGAGTGATGGCCGCCTGACAGTTTGAGTTGAGGGTAGTGACAAGGCACAGGAATTCCAAGTGAGTGAACTCATTGACAGGTACAGAATGCATTGAAACTGTGCCTGTGTACTTTAACGATGCACAATGACAGGCTACTATGAAGGATGCTGGCCAGATTGCTGGTCTAGACGTGCTCCATGTTATCAATGAGCTAACTGCTGCCGCTCTTGCATATGGTCTCAACTATGCAAACCCATCCATCATTGCCATTTATGATTATAACAATGGCGTCTTCAATATCTCATTATCAGAGATGTAGCAAGGCATTTCGAGGTTGAGTCAACCAACAGTGACACCCACCTCGGCAGGGAGGACTTCAATATTGCCAGGTATCTCCAGAATCAGATGGCCATCCAGTTGAATCCAGGAGGCTTCCAAGAAAGCAAATATTGAGTTCCCATCGACGACCCAGACAGAGATCAACCTGCCATTTATCACTGCTGACATGTCAAGTCCCAAACACATCAATCTGAAACTTGGCAGAGCCAACTTCAAAGGTCCCATTGACAAACTCATCCAGTGCACTATTGGGTCCTGCAAAAAGGCACTTGGTGATGCTGGCTTAAAACCTAGTGAAGTAAACGAGGCCATCTTGATCAATGGTATGACTCGTATGCCAAAGGTCAATGAGACTGTGAAAAGCACCTTTGGACGCGAGCCTAGCAAAGGTGTTAACCTTGATGAAGCAGTTGCTATTGGAGCATCTATCCAGGGTGGTGTTCTCGCTGGCAATGTCATGGACATCCTGCTCCTTGATGTTACCCTGCTTTCTCTTGGTATTGAGACCCTTGGTGGTATCATGACAAAGCTTATCAACCACAATACCACTATCCCCACTAAGAAATTGCAGACATTCTTGACTGCTGCTAGTGGTCAGACCACTATCGAAGTCAAAATTTATCAAGGTGAATGTGAGTTAGTTCAAGACAACAAGTTTCTCAGTAACTTCAACCTTGTTGGTATCCCTCCTGTGCTGAAGGGTGTCCCCCAAATCAAGATCACTTTCGACATTGATGCTGGCAAGTTTGGAGATTAGTTTTGTTTGTCGCATGCTAACCAATTTCTAGATGGTATTGTCAATGTATCTGCCAAGGACAAGGTGACCACAAAAGATCAATCGATGACTATTGCCTCTTTGTCAGGTCTCAGTGACAAGGATATCGAGTGCATGGTATCAGATGCTGAGCAGTATGCTGAATCCGATAAGGCCCATCGTTCTGTCAAGTCCGGTTCCTCCAGACTCAAGTTCGATTGGAGGTCCGAAGGTTAGTATATGAAGTTCATAAGGAGGACGAATGGAATTTGGAGCGGCAAGGGGGTACCTAGGAGGACGTTGGCGCAGGACTTATGTGTCGTGCCCTTGCCTAGGCTCTGTCCTCGTATTTTGCAGGAGAGAGGGAGAGAGAGGAGAGAGAAGGGAGTCAGATGAGAGACAGGAGGTGACTGGTTTGATATTCATACTGAGGTACAGAAATGGAGTACAGGAAGCTTATATACTGAGGTCTGGTCTGGAGTTCGGACGGAGGAATGGAGGACTGTATGGAAAGGTACGTCAGGTAAAAGGGAAGTATATGGAGATGGAGAACATACGTAGTGAGAGCATATGGTGTGGTGAAGGGTCTAAGGGATGAGGCTAAGGGTCGTAACTAGGGAATGGAGGGTCGAAGGTACAAAGGGAATACTAAATAAGGAAAGTGAGGGAAGACCGATAATAGGAGAATGGAGTCTGATGCGAAAGGGACGAAGTCTGAGGGAAGAGGTCTGGAGTTGGGAGAATGGGGTCCGGAGTAGGGGTTCAGAGGCCGGAGTTGATAGGAGCTGGGATGGATATGACAGTGCCCCCCTATTAAGGCCGAGCCCTCAAGGCCAGCTAGGATCGGGTCGGGGTGGATGGTCACATGACGAGCACGAGTCGGAGTTTGAAGAGACAATAGGTCGCATCTCACTTAAGTTGATCTTGTCTTCTAACCACAACCACTAACCGTGCCACTACCCCCCTTCACCATGCCTGCTACCAACCCCCTCAACAACCAAATCACGGCCCTCGCGGCCCAGCTGCAGGAGATGCAGCGAAGGCGCGAGGAGGAGAAGGCCGAAGAGGAACGTCGAGCCCAGGAAGAAGCAGAATGGGCCATGCGTGAAGAGCGTGAACGACAGAAATGGGCTGCACAGGCTGAGCATGAGCACGATGAGCGAAAGAATGACACGTTCTCTGATTGAGGAGGTAAATAAGGGTGAGTCTGTTTGTTCCAATATGGAGAAAGGTCAGTTCACAGTTTTTGCAAACGTCAAGACAGAGGGCTCATAGTTTTGTGCTTAGCCATGAACGGGTTTAAAGATCAGCTTGATGCCGCAGAGAAGGAGAAGGTCACCAAGCTCATAGGAGAACTTCATGAGTTGGCTGTCAAGGGCCAGGCAGGCAACGCTTCGGTCATTGCAGATCAAATTCAGGAAAAGATCAATGAGACCCAACAGGCCTTGCTTGGTCTCTTCTAGAGGGTTTATGAGAAGTGCAATGCCGAAAATGCTGCTTCCAAGGCATCATCGGAGAACAAGGAGGAGGAGAGGGATTAAGTTCCTATGGCCTTTTTCTCGCCTCATCAACTCTTTCTGCTTGATCTCAGTGTGGCCCTCTCGCCGTCCCCTCATTTGCATTCGCCTACATTCTCTATCTGCACTACATGACCCTCCATTTAATAGATTAAGAC
>JBBPTJ010000337.1:0-15677 GCA_038094035.1 Pulveroboletus aff. ridleyi
GAGCCATCTCTCTTTTCAGAGTTATCAGAGTGAGAAACCATTCAGAAGGATTTGTGATGATGATGGTGGTGGTAGTTGTTACAAATGTCAGAATGCTGCACCACTGTTCTCAGCCTTATAGGCTTCTACAAGCCTGGTGAGGAGAAAATGGAGGGATGGACTCAAGCTCACTCAATTACCCAAGGTTATTAGCCAAGGATAACAGGTGGTCAAAGCTAGGGATGCCAGCTGAGACACCTGGGTTTATATAGTATAGAGGATGGCACACAGACCATAGGGTTTATGGGATAAACTACTATACATGATAAGACTAAAGTATACACTCATAAGAGAGTTCTGTGATGTAGAAGCAAGGGTAATGGAGATTAAAAGGGCATGTTGACCATGAGGTGTGACATCATGGTCTAGGCCTGATTATGTGACCAGTCATGTGATGGATGAAGTAAGCAAAAGAGAGGCTGAAGATGGTTCATAACATTACCTCCCTTTGCTACAACTCAAGTTCCAGATGAGTCATTACAAATGGCATACCAGCTTCAGGGCCAAAGATTGTGAACAACTGGTTCATTTCCATCAAAGAGAGACCATGCAGGGGGCAAGGGGTGAAGGGAGAGGCATGATGGAAGGTGTTGACCATGCCACATGCATTATCTAAATGGGAAGCCAGTTCCCACATGTTGTTAGTTTCCTCATAGCCTTTCCAGCAGACCCAATATTCCAATTTCCTTTTCTTCAAGTGGGAGGTGATAACTGCCTCAACCTCATATTTGGGGTGACCTTCTTCTGAGACCTCAATCGTGTTCAGGCGAGAGATTGGCTGATCAGGCAGTGGGGATCGGTAGGGTTTCATCTTCAATATGTTCACTACTGGGTGAATCTTGAAAGATGCGGGGAGACACAGTTCAACTACATTGGGGAGGGCCCAGATGATCTCATACAGCCTGAGCCATCACTAAGTTAATTTACAGGTGGTGTACAGCAGCTTCAAGTTGTCCATACTGAGCCAGACCTGGTCACTGGGTGTATAATCTGGAGCATTGGACCAGGTGAACTCTTGGTTATGGGTCATCTGCTCACATGTCCATTCTAGTGTATCCCAGACTTCAGCATGTACATGTCTGGTGGTCTGGTGAAAGCTTCCAGCCAGTGACTCCAAGGAACCCTCAAAACCCATCTGGGGGGAGAAGTTCCTAGTGATGGCAAATGGAGTTGATCTAGTCAAAGATGTATGTAAGGGAGTTATTATGATGGAATTGTGTGAGTTAATGAATTCCAGCAATTGGTCCTGTCTCTTGGCCATGAGGGCAATCATGATCAGGCAAGGAAAAGCCATTGAGCCAATGTCCAATTTCAGGAAGTGGTTGATCTTGTAGTTGGAGGGCAGAGATGCTGGTGGTCTGATTGGAGGTACAGTTGTTGGTCCGTTCTGCATGGGAACATCTGTGCATGACCAGAAGCTCTCCAATTCCAAGCATATGTTGTAGCTTGTTCATTATGCCCTTGTCATATGCATGTGAGACCAGCTCTGGATCGAAAGCTTTCGAATATGGAAGGTGATATACTTTTGATCGGGTGTCCCATATGATGTCACATAAGAAATACAAACCGGCTTCATACATCAGCAGTGACAGGGGAGGATCACTGCTGTCTGAACTGGCTTCTTCTTTCAGAGAAACAAGAGCACATGCTTGCTTGGCCAAGCCAAGCAACTGATGGCATGGGGTCCTATGTACACCATTCAGAACCCAAATAGTGACAGCACCAAGAGCAAAGGTATTTTTGGAAGAGCAATCCTTGGCAGGGGTGATAGAATGATTTGAAATGATGATATAGACTGCGGTGAGCCGAAAGAATTTAAAGTACCTGTGGAAGATGAGAGCAGATGATTCATATAAGAAATGATGGAATGAGATCAGACAGGAATGGGTGACTGACCACCAAAGAGAGGCTGGAATTTGAACCATAGTTAGATTGAAAAGTTTGAGGGGGAATTCAGTCAACACATGTTTGGCATGAGCCAATGGAACTCAGATTTCGAGTCTCGCATAGCCTTCCCGAGACCTAGCACCATCTCTAGCACATGTGGCGATGATCTCACTCTGTTATTCGAGGTTGGACCTTAACTTCTGACAGGGGCAATTGGTGAGCAATTCTGAGGGCTTCTGAATAGAAAAGATGCCCAGGTGAAGTTGGTAAGAGATGGCCTTTTCAGTCGTGTAGGCTTGAATGTAGGAAATCAGGTCATTTCTATGATGTGGAGTCCAGCAAAATCTAGTAAAATCCTTGAGGTGCATTTGATGATTGACATAATAATGCTGGCTTGGACGGAGCACCCTTCCAGGGTCAGGGTAGTCTGGGAGGAGAAAACGGATGAGAGCTTCATGGCCTCAGATTTTCCAAGTGATGACGTTTCTGGGACTGCCTAGTTCTAAGCCAATATCAATCAACCATTGGTTTTGATTGATATGAGACATGTCAAGCACATATGTGAGGTCTTCCAGCATGTCTGAATGCTCATATTCGGCTTCTGCGCCATCTATGTTATGAACCGTCACCACTTTCCAACCACACAACTCATGGCCAAAATATGCATCCTGGAAATATGGTCGGAGGATCTGAACCCAGTTGAGGTATGACTAAGAGAATTCAGGCAGTATGTGTGCAGGGATGTTGAGAGAGGAGAGGTGGAGCTGCCCTCCACGATCCTGGCTAGTTTCTAGCGCAGTCTGATAGTTTGGAAGCCAGTGTGTAGCTTGATTTGGCATGAGGGCTTGGATGATCAGCAGCAGACATTGATTGTACATAAGCTCAAGATCCTCTGTCGGAATCTTTCTCAACTCCATTCTCCGATATATTTTTGGAAAGAATATGTGGACTGCAGACTGATTGGCCACTTTTCCAAGTGCAACATTCAGGATGGAATGCATCAGAACCTGTATGACTTGATCCTAGTTCAAGTCAGAACACAGCATAGGACAAAGCCCAAGTTCAAGGCTACTTACCTGAGAATTGAAGGCAGGCAAGGTTATATGGTTGTTGGTTGTGAGTGTGTCTCTGAAGGAAGGAAGTGGCCAGAGAGTGAGGGCCCTATGATAGGGGAGCGTCTTCGTTGTTCCAATGAGAGAATCATAGTCCTGAGTGACAGTCAGATTCTGGATCTCGTTCAGTCCTTGTCTGACATTCAAAGTCACTGTTTCTGTGTTTTCTAACTCCAAACCATGGTGTCCACAGAGAACGAACTTGAGGAATTTGGTTTCTTGGTCCCTATCATATTCTATTTGCCTATAATATCTCGCAGCTTCCTCTATGAATTCCTGCAAAGTCAACTGGTCAGGCTCCTTAAAATAATCATCTGGATATGGTCTACTTGGCATGTTGCAAAACTTATTGGAACTTTTAGGTGAGTGTGTTTGGCTTAATGTGTGGCAGTGGGGAAAGAGTGATGAACATGAATTTGATTGCAAAGACAAGGTCTGCTATCACTGTATCCACTGGAAGCTCGGTCACATGCACACAGCCAAATCGATGTTGATAGAACTGAATGATGGACATTTAAATAATGTTCAAGGGTTCAGTTAGCCAAGAGATCAGCAGATGGAAACTATATGTAAACTGACTGTGAGCACTGCTTTGATAGCTCTGATAGGTTAGGGCCATTTTATGTAAAATCATGTGCAACACAGGCTCTGAACATGCTAACCAAGTTAGGATAAACAGTCCAAGAGACATGGGTAGACTCGAGAGGTATGCACTTGAAGTAGGAACTAGATGTGAAGCATTAGATTCATATGAGTGTCATATATTCACAAGAGAGAGCTGAGAATAGGATATAATCAAAGTTCTGAGAAAACAGTCATGGGAAACAAGACGTATTTGTATTTCTGTGGCATCAAACAAGACCTTATATGTGAGCTTTTCATTCTCAGGGTCCACCCTAAATGTTTGCCCTGGGAAGAGGTGTCGGAATTTATATGTTGGAATGATTCCAAGATAGATATAGATTGGTAGTAGCGTTCAGGAAGTAGTTTCAGTCGTTAAGAATATGTTCTGATGAAAGAGAAGATTGATCTATCTTTTACCCTTACCCTTACCCTTGCCCTTGCCCTTCCCACTGTCTTGGACATAAGATTTAAATCTACATAATCCACCAGGGATGAGGGGCATATCACCAATATTTTCAATGGCAGGAATGGAGTGGAAATGTTGTGTTTCCATGATGACAGGTGAGATGGGTCTTGGATGGCAAGGCTTGACACCTTTGGAAATGTGACATGTGTTCATGATAGTCTCATCAGAAAAGGAGAACTGTGAGCCTGAGAGGAAAGAGGAAGAAGAGGCTCCAGAAGAGAGATTGGATGTTGTGGGTGAGGAAAGGTATGATGAAGAAGCAGTTGCAGAAGGGAAATGGGAGCTCATTGGTGAATAAATACAGACAGTTGATGATGATGAAGAGGTTCCAGTCTCAGCTGGCTGACTGAATACTTCAGGCTCCTGACCAAATAGCTCTTTCATGAGATGGTCATTGGGTTCTATTTGGACATTTTGGTCTAAATTGGAAGGGGATTGAGATATCTGAAGAGAAATGAGTTCAGAGTCGATGGGGGTAGGGCTGGAGGTGGCTTCAAGATCTGGTCACCATCCAAACTGGAGGGGTGATAGGCTGGGCTGATAGACACTTCTGGTTTGAATTACAAGGGAATGAGTATAGTTCTGAATTCTGATTAATAGTAAAACTATTCACCAGGTATGTTTGGTGTCTGAGGGAAAGCAGAGATGTCTGCACTAATGGGAGTCTTGGTATACCTCGCTTTCTTGGTGTGGGTGGGAAGCATATGGGAAGAAGTTGTGGCATGTTCATATTTTCATTTGTTGGAGGAGTGTTACTGTTGGACATTTCTGAAGGCATTTGGGATGGAGGGAGATTTCAGCGATATGAGGAAATTGG
Source organism: Pulveroboletus aff. ridleyi (assembly GCA_038094035.1). Taxonomy (NCBI): domain Eukaryota; kingdom Fungi; phylum Basidiomycota; class Agaricomycetes; order Boletales; family Boletaceae; genus Pulveroboletus; species Pulveroboletus aff. ridleyi. The sequence continues at coordinate 4,946 of JBBPTJ010000337.1, forward strand.
TTCCGGTTGTTCTGAATTGAAAGGGGTGGAATGCTGGTTCAGGACTTGTAAAGGGGTGTCATCACAGTTGAACAGCATTACTGTCTTTAGAGTGAGTAATGGAAAAGAAAGGGAGATAAATGCTGACAGGATTGGTAATTGGAACCGATGAATGCTTGGTGCAACATTCCTTTGTCAAAAGCGAGGTTGTTAAGGAAAACATCAGGTGTATCCCTTGCCACAAGGTGGTAGAAGTGGACTTTCTTTTTCTGAGGGAACCTATATATTCTACCATGCAACTGTTTATCATCTAGTGCAGACCAAAGGGTGTCCTGCTCAAGAAGATGAGAAAGAGCTTATAATGACAGAAGGGAGCACTGACTGCGATAACCATCAAGTTCGCACATGCCAGATTCAAACCTATTGCACCAACCATGGAAAGAATAAGCACTTGGGCACCATTTTCCTGAGTAGAGGACCTGAACTCTTGGAGTACAGACTTGTGCTTGGTGTGTGGGGTCTTCCCATGGAGCTCAACTGTCTTGACTCTGTGGAGGGACAACACCTATGTATACAGTCTATCAGAGAAATAAATAAACAGAGCAGGGAATATAGCTTACATCACGAATGGCAGCATTGGAAGAGGGGAAGGCAGAGAAGATCACCACACAATCACATTCAGAGTGCTGAAACTGGTTTTCTTGATGAGTCCCATCAACCTCGACAGATTGACCATCATTGGAGACTTTCAGCAGTCCAGCTCCATCTTTGAGAAGGTGATGGTCCACTATCTTTTCCATAATGTCCAGTTTGGTCAAGGCCAGGTACTGCCATTCATCTAGAGATGAGGGCCTTTTCCAGCTATCATCATTTCCTGGTGGATTCATGTGTGGGTGGAGGAGTCCCTGGCGAAATTCTATATAAAAGTTCTAAAGAGAATGATCAGAGAGATATGATGAGAAGAATGTGGATGGCAGGAGATTGGGGGGGGAAGCCAGAGTTCTGATTCAGAATGGTCTAGAACCCATCAGAATGATGTTCCAAGACCAGCAGGAATGGGGTGAAAGGAAGGATGTAGAAACTTACCTTTCCTGCACCAGTAATGGAGGTGATAGGTGTGGTGTGAACTATGTCATCAGTAAGTGCACATAATCTATCCTTTTCCCATCAACATAGCTTGACGAGTGTCACATGCTCTACATAGGGCTCCATTCCAAAGATCTTCTGACCCCAGTAGTCAACAGAATCAATAGTGCAATGGATGACGTGTGGATGGAATATGTCCCGAGTGTGTGAAATATATTTGTGCAGCTTCAGATAGAACTCAGTCTGGGTCATGTCATGGGCTTCTTCACTGGAGAGCAGCGCACACAGATACTCTCTGGATTTCTTGGAATCACATTCTGCTCTCTGATCTATGGCTTGTGCATGGTTCAATTCCCTAGTCATTTTCTCATACTTGGATTTGTTGAAAAGGGCACAGATTTCCATTGCATGCCCCATGATCCACAAGTCCTGTAGAGCCATAGATGCTTTTTTGTCAGAGACAGTAGACCTTGATGAAAGATGAGACTTGCCTGGAGTTTGGTCATGACTAGGGTAGCAGTCATGGCAACCATGAACATGGATCTGGACTGAAGTGCACATGCTGCAGTGTGCATTCTGTTGAACTTGCATGTGACATGGGCCTTGTCCATAATGACAGCAAGATAGTTCTGGCCATAAATGGTACTTGCAACCTGGGAGTCATAAGAGGACGATTTCTGGGGTTCTTTCTTCACATTTCTCACCATATTGATAAATACCATGGCTGCATCATCTTGAACCACCTGAAAGAGGATCTGTTCATGTGACAAACATGATATCTGACTGATCACTCACGCTCTCTGTTGCAAGCAGAATATGATGATAGGGCTCATATCGACTTTTCGTTGGAAATTCCTTTCACTAGCTATGTCGGCCCACTAACTTTCCTGTATATGGAAGTAAGTTGAACAACCCCCATCTCAGGAATTGCTCGATCTCCCTTGTCCATTGATTATGAAGATTAACTGGATAGGTGATGATAAAGGGCAAGTTCAGGAAATTTCCCTCTTGACCCTGCCACTTCATCTATGCTGACATGATAGACTCAGCCCAGAAAACATCACACATGCATGAACCAGATGCTTACCAAACTTTCCAGGAAAGTGACAGTTCTCTTCAAAGAAACAGCGATAGAAAGCAAGGCATGCTATGAATCCTAATACCTGGAGTGTCTTTCCAATGCCAACCCCATCTATCAGAAGAACTGGTTCAGCTTGAAAAGCATGCTCGACCATGTGGTAGACACCAACGATCTGATGTCACTGTGGGCATAGGGGCTCCCATGAACTGCTCTCGAAAGTGAGCCATTTCACACCCTTCTCACTCCAGGGCTCTATTATCCCATCTGGATCAGTATGCATCTGAAAGAAAGGAAAAGAACAGGTGCCCTTCAAGCCAAGGTCTGATCACAGCTTGTCTTCCAATGTTTCTGACAGGTTTTCTGTGCCCTCCTTCCAGGGAAAGTCAAGTGATGCCCCTTCTGACAGTTCCACTTGGGTTCCAGAATCCTCCAAATTAATGTTCTCCAGAGCAACTTGAATCAAATGCTCCACTTGACATGCAACAAAAGTGTTGCAATGTTTGATACATTTGCATTGTGCATGAAATACAAAGCTAGGGCATGGGAATATCACTTAGCATTAGTGAGATGAAATATAGTAGGCTCTCCTGGCTTGCTATTGATTCTTTGGTCATGTGATTCGGTTCAGAGGGTACAGAGATATGGCCATTTTAAGTTGGTTATGTCATTGCAACAGTTTTGTTACTGATCTAGTAGTATTCAAAATTGATATATTTTCATATGTTCTGACACAAGCAATGGGTCATGTGACCTATAATATGTTCAACACAATACAAATAAACCAAAATACCACTCTTGATCCACTACCACCACCATGAAATCTCTCTCTGCTGCTCAAATCAATCAAATCATCTCTTTCTTGGATTTGGGTCAATCCACTCATCAAATCTCTGAGTCTACTGGTGTCCACCACTCCATTATTAGTAGAATTCACTCTAAACTTTGTCCAAACCTGGCCAAATCCTCTGGTGATCATCCTACCCTTATCACACCTGCTGATATGCACCATACTATTTATCTTATTGGAACTGGAAAGGCTGAAAACACAGTCCAGGTCACCAAGACTCTTCAGGACATCAAGAACCATTCCATCTCCTCCCAGACTATTTGTCACCACTTGAAGAAAGCAGGCATGAAGGCTGTGGTGAAGAAGAAATGCTCTCATCTTACTTTTGCTCATAAGAGAGCTAGGTTGAATTTTGCAGAGAGTCATCAGCACTGGACTGTAGAGGATTGGAAGCAGGTTATATGGTCAGATGAGACCAAGATCAATCACATTGGGTCAGATGGGAAGAGGTGGGCATGGAAAAAGTCAGGAGAGGGCCAAGTGATAGGCTGGTACAAGGAACAGTGAAGTTTTGGGGAGGTTCTCTGATGATATGGGGTTGTATGACATGGAAAGGGGTTGGGATGGCATGTAAGATTGATGGTAGGATGGACACTGACCTTTATCTACAGATTATGGAGGATGAATTCCAGAAAGCCCTGGAGCACTATGGCAAAACCCCAGATAAGATTATCTTTCAACAGGATAATGACCCCAAACATACTAGCAAAAGGGCCAAGAAGTGGTTTGCTAAGCATGGTTTTGAGGTGATGGGATGGCCAGCTCAGTCTCCAGACCTTAATCCCATAGAGCATCTGTGGTTTCTTCTTAAAAGAATGCTGGCAGAGTATCCAGAGTCAGTAAAGGGGATAACTGAACTTTAGGAGAGTTCAAGTGGAGTGGGAGAAGATAGAGGTTGCAGAGTGTCAAAGGTTGATTGAAAGCATGCCCAGAAAGGTTCAGGAGGTTATCAAGGCCAAAGGAGGCTATACTTCATACTAGTTTATGATATCCTTGATATTAGCAATAAAACTGTTGCAATGACATAACCAACTTAAAATGGCCATATCTCTGTACCCTCTGAACCGAATCACATGACCAAAGAATCAATAGCAAGCCAGGAGAGCCTACTATATTTCATCTCACTAATGCTAAGCGATATTCCCACGCCCTAGCTTTGTATTTCATGCACAATGCAAATATATCAAACATTGCAATACTTTTGTTACTTAGTGTATATCTTTCTCCAAAGACAGCTTTTGGAGCGTGTCTCGAAGTGCCTTCAATAACCCTGTCACATACACACATACTTAGTACATCTTGCAGCTCACTATCCCTTAGCAGGCTCACTCACTTTCCACCACCTTGTCCTTTGTCTCATCATTGATAATGATTGCCAGCATCCCTTCTAGTATCTTTTGCTGTTCCTGAAGCTCTTTCATGCTCTCTTCATCCCGGTACCATGTCAGCTGAGTAAAAACCTGTCGGAGCTATGTGAGATATGACTTGATCATTTTCACCAAAGGTCTACTGCCTTCTCATGTGATATCTGAAGAAGGCATACCATAAACAATGCTGTCCCAATCTCCCAGTCCCCGAATCCCACAACACACAGAGCATATCACATACCTTTTCACTCTGACTCTAGTATCTTCTTATTCTTCTCTAGTTGGTTCATCTTCCATGAGAGCCCCTTCCAATATCAATTCCATGTCTGAACCATGAGTGCATCCACAGATCCCTTCACAGCCGGAATAAGAAATTCACATTCCTCATCCTGATAAGCAGATTCCCTGAAAAGAGTGTGCACGAGTGGCATAGTGACTTTATGCACCACTTGCACATCCTCAATGCTTGGCAGCTATGTTTCATGTCATTTTTCTCAACCATATTGACCACAAGGAGAAAAGCTGACTCATCTTGTGTGTTCCAGCTCACCTCATCGCATCATAGGGTGAGCATTTGTGCTCACTGAAAACCTCATTGATTCTTAGATTAAGATGACACCTCTTATTCCAGTGATCTTGAATCCATTGGTTCCATGTAACTCGGCCTGCATGGTCATTGTCGGTAAACTTCTGAGCTGAGTACTGCTGCTATTCCCCCATATCTGAGATCAACCAAAGATGGATTGCATATGTCTTCACACTTTCTGCCACCTATGTAATCCAGCCTTGAACATGTGGGGCTGGTCCATCAGGGTTCACACCCTCCTCTGTGTGTCAAGGAACATCTGATGTTTGCATGAGCTCTTGCCAACTTGTCGCCATCCAGGGTAGGCCCCCTGACTTCCCAAGAATGATCAGCGCAGCTGCAATAGATAGCAAAGGCATGTCTTTTCTCGACAGTGGTCAGTTTAACTGAACAAATGGTTTAATCTTCTCATTACTCATGTACCAAACACTGGGCACATTAAGGTTTCCCGGAAGGCCCTGGTTGTCGGGTCCAGAACAGGCTTCATCACATAATTCTCAAATATGTTGACACAGCTAGTTTCCAATCTCCTGCAGGGTAGGCTAGCTAATGGATCAGATTAGGGAATGGACACCTTGATAGGCTCCATCTGTATATGTACACACTTTACTCTCGCATCGACTTTTCTGACAATAAATTTTTTTCACTCTGAGACTGTGGTTCCTGGCCTGCCATTCACTAGGCCTGCTAGATTCCTTGATTTCAGAAGACTACTTTCCAATACTGCTACTTTCCTTTGAATAAAACCTGATTCTAAACTATTAACCCTCTCTTTCTGTTACTCTATGTATATGCGCCATCCACTTTAAGTATGGAAAGACCAGGTCAAATTGCAGGTGTCCTTTTATCACACCCAGCATGTTCATTCTAAGTGTACCTTGCAAACTGACCTTCCACTAATTAAGGACCTGGAAAGACTGGAAATGGCATTTCATTCCAAAAGTGCTTCTTACCTTACTAAGACAAGTTACAGAGCATATGACATATAATAATGTACTCAGCCCATGGAACTCAGATCAAAACAACACATCAGGATTCCAATCTTTTCCAACAGGTTACTTGCAAGGATACACCATATTTCTCTATGATGAGATTTTCTGTTGGTAATAAAGGCAGTCAGAAACCATCTCAACTGCCTCCATGATCTCCTCATCACCCTGGGCCAACTTCCCAACTTGTTTGAGGTGGTATTGTACAATGTGGTGGTGTGCTCCCAACTGGACTATCTTGATGCTCTCCTTCAAGTACCATACCACATCCTCCAGGTCATCCAGTCCATGTCTGCCTTCCAGCAACTTAAGCAAATGGTTGATATGATGATTGAGCAGGGCTCCTCTTGGCTTTTTCGGTCAACTGGGTGCAACTTCAGCTGGTTGCCCTTCCACATGTCTCTTTCCCAATCTTTTCCCCTACACACAAATTAGTCCAGATTCATTTTTTAGAACATCATCTCACCTCAGGCTGAGCACTGGGCACAGCAGAGCTCTGTGGAGGGCTGTCTGCTGAGAGATTGTGACCTTTCTAGTGCCATTAGAGCATATAGAAGGAATAAAGAATTCATCATTTTGAAGTGCCTTTTTCCTTTCCTCTAACCACCTCTGTGCTTTCTCAGCTCCACCAGGAGCTGGCAGCCAAAAGAAATTGACTAGATTGTCATCATTTCTGAAGCTGAGCAAACCTCTGATCATATTGGAAACATCCTGAAGCATGTCCTTGGTACCTTGAAAGTGTTATGCGGAAGCAAAAACACCGAAGCCAAGCGACTAAAGGCTTGCCGTAAAGCCTCGCAGAGAGAATGAGAGCTGAGGAGAACACTTAACCATCCAAGGTTTGAACCCAAGGAACAAGTGGCCAAAGCTGGGGATACCAGCTGAGGACGCACCCTTTATATATTGCAGAGAGATGTGCACAGACCAAGCTGTGCTACAGATAAGGTGTGAACGGATACTAATTATGGTAAGTGATATCCCACGGGTGTGGGAGAGTTCTGTGATAAGGAAGCATAGCGACGGTAATTAAAAGAGCGAGGTGACCACGTGTTATGACGTCATATGATGTCATGGTCTAGGCTGTGTCATGTGATCTGGTCACGTGATCGGTGAACGAGTGAAGTGAAAGTGAAAAATAATTAGGTCAGCATATACGGTATAACACTACCCCCCTCCTAGGACTCGTATTCCAGACGAGTCGGTTGAATGGGAGCCCCACCGGGGGGCCCGAAGTCGGAAAACAAGGAATTGAAGGCAGCTAAGGAGAGGCCGCGAAGCGGGCGTGGTGCCAAGGGGTTGGAGTGGTGGAACGAATCAACGGCGTTGGGGGCATTCTGCAAGTTAGCGGCAGGTTCCCAAGTGTCATCCGTGTCGTTATAGCCCTTCCAGCGGACTCGATACTCCAATTTCCCACGACGGAGGCGTGAGCCCACGATGTGATCGACCTCGTATTCTTCGTGACCATCTTCGTTGACCTCGACTGCATCCGGGCGGGAGATCGGCTGCCCGTCAAGGGGAGCGCGATATGGTTTTACCCGGGAGGTGTTGACAACCGGGTGGAAGTGAGCATTCTTCGGGAGATGCAGTTCAACTGCATTCGGCATCGACCGAATAACGTCGTAAGGTCCGATCCAGCGTTGGGTGAGCTTCTTGGCAACATACGGCAACTTCAAGTTTTCCATACTAAGCCAGACCTTATCTCCGATCTGATACGGAGTGGGATCTTCTTCGTCCGTGCGTTCGATCATTTTTTGACGGGAGGCCTCTAGGGCTTCTTGGACTTCTGCGTGGGACTTGCCGGCAGAGTGTGCGAATGTACCAGCCAGGGATGAGGATGACCCTTCAAATCCGAGGCGAGGGAAGTAGTTCCGCGTAATCTCGAACGGAATCAATCCGTGAGAGGAAGATACGGAGGAGTTGTGATGGAATTGGGCGATTTTGATCCAGTCAGCCCATTCCTCCTGTTTCTTCGCGACGTAGGTGCGGAGATACTGTATCATTTCCCGATTGATACGTTCAGTTTGTCCATCCATCTGGGGATGATACGCAGTAGAGATCTTTTGGGAGATCCCGAGGAGATTACACAACTCGGTTGTGAATTCCGAGACGAATTGCAGACCCCGGTCCGATATGATGGTGGAGGGGAGGCCGTGAATACACCATACGGCATCCCTGAATATTTTGGCTAAATCCATCGAGGATGTTGCCTTTTTACATGGTTCATAAATAACTTCTTTACTGAATCGGTCTATGATAACGCAAATAGTATCAAATCCGTGGCTTTCCGGAAGTCCGGTGACGAAATCTATGGATAAGTCTTCCCAGGGTCGCTTGGACACGGGAAGGGGCTGAATAGACTGCTTTGGTGCTGTTTGCGATCCCTTCGTGAGGGCGCACGTGTAGCAGTGGTTAACATAATTGGTGACGTCCTTATGCATTCCTGGCCAGGAGAATGCGCATCGGATTCTATCATAGGTGCGGTACATGCCTGCATGGCCTGATACCGGATCGTCGTGAGATAATTTAAGGAGATCTAAACGGAGTGATTCCGGGACAAATATGCGGTCGGAATCTTCATTAATGAAAAGAGAGGAGATGGTATCATAAGTGAAGTGGTTTATTTTTTCGTTTTGTATTTTTTCTGATTCTTTTCGGAGACTAATATGAAAAGGTGATTCTCTGGTAACATAATAATGTCCTTATTGAGATCTGTGACAGCATCACCGTGATCTGGATGACGGGATAGTGCATCGGCCCTGTTGGTTGATCCGGGTCGATAGACGAACATGAGATTGAATTCTTGAAGAAGTGCGTGCCAGCGTGCTTGTCTGCCAGATAAGGTTTGCGGCTTCTTCCAATATTCAAGGTTTCGATGGTCGGTCCACACTTCAAAACCTTCTCGTCCGATGAGGTAGTGGCGCCATTCTTCCAGGGTGCGTATGACTGCTAGCAGCTCTTTGTCATAAATAGGGTAATTCCGCTCTGCGGAGTTGAAGCTATGCGATAGGAAGGCACAGGGTCGCCATTCCGAATCTTCGCACTCCTGCCAGAGGACGGCTCCTGTTGCTATATCCAAGGCGTCGGTTTCTAGCTGCATTCCACGTGTTGAATCGGGGTATGCGAGGAGCGGAGCTTCTGTGAACTTCTTTTTGAGGGCTTCGAATGCCCTTCTTTCTTCCTGACCCCACCTGAAGGGGGTGTTTTTCTTTGTTAGGTCATTCAATGGCCTGGCGATATCAGCGAAACCCGCGATGAATTTTCTGTAATAATTACATAGGCCGAGGAAGGCCTGTACTTGCTTCAAGCGAGTTGGTTCGGGCCAGTCGGCGATGGCTTGGGTTTTCTTGCTTTGCATCTCGACGCCGTGTTTCGAGACGTTCATGCTGAGGAATTCTACCTTATCGGCGCTGAAGGAGCATTTTTCTGGTTTAATAAATAGATCGTTTTCACGGAGTCGCTGGAGGACTTCTTTGACCAGGGCTTCGTGTTGTTCTTTTGTCTTGCCCTTCGTGAAGATCATCATGTCGTCCATATAAATAATTAGGAAGGCATATTGATCGGCGAAGATATCGTTCATCATGTTCTGGAACGTGGGCTGCGAGTTAGTAAGCCCGAAATACATCACCGTAGGCTCGTAGGCCCCAATTGGCGTCACAAACGCCGCTTTCCATTCGTCGCCCTCCTTGATGCGAACATTGTTATAACCCTAGCGCAAATCCATTGCGGTGAACATATCGGCGCCCTTGAGCCGATCCACTAGCTGCGATATTAAGGGGAGAGGGTAAGCGTTCTTGACGGTGCCCTCATTTACATAACAATAGTCCATAACGAGTCATTTCTTTCCGTCCTTCTTCGGAATGAAGAATACCGGCGAAGTTTGAGGAGACTTCGATGGGCGGAGATATCCTTTTTTGACCTCTTTTTCGATGAAACCACGGACTTCTTCCAGTTCGGTATCCGATAGGGGAATGACTTGACCCTTCTTCGGCTGGAAATCTGGTTTGAGATCTATGGCGTGGTCCCACGGCTTGCGCAGGGGCAAACGATTAGATTCCTGTTCGGAGAACACATCAAGGAAGTCATGGTAGACCTCGGGAACCTTTTCTTTGAGTCCGGGCTCAATGCTTCGAATAAGCGCCCGTGCGTATGCATTGCATTCGTCGGTACACCTGGTGAATTCTAATTTTTTATCGACCCAGTCGATTTCCGGATTGTGGCGTGAGAGCCAGTCGTATCCTATAATCATCGGGTGAGTTCCCAGCCCAATTACAAATGCATGTATCTTCTCGTGATGGCCGTTGATCGAGGCCATGAGTTCGGCTTTGTGCGAGATCTTTCCAAGAGATCCGACTTGGCCATCTGCGTTGTACACGTTGATTTCCTCATCGAGAGGAATGAGATCGATCTTGTGCTTGGCGCACCATTTTCGGTCAACGAAGGTATTGACTGCTCCGGAATCGAGGAGCGCGGGTATCATAACTTGTTTTTCTTCTTTTTCTGATTGGTATCGTACATCCACAGAAACGGAGAACTCTTCAGGATTCTTTAAGGTGTTTTCTGTAGGGATTTTGTTAATAAATACCGATGGGAATACTGTTTTCTTAAATAGGGAATTAAGCACACTATATTTTAAGTCTGGTGCCGAGCTCTTTCGAGACCCCCTGGCGGATGGTGGAGAATTCTTTAAATTAATGAGCACCTGACTAATCGTACGAATAGGAAAATCCTCGTCGGTGCACTCGGAAAGCTCGGCTACAGGCTCAGTGCCAGCTACGGGGCTAATCAGTTCACCCTTGA
>JBBPTJ010000338.1:0-15659 GCA_038094035.1 Pulveroboletus aff. ridleyi
TTCAAACTCAGACATATTGTTTACATGTATATCTTTGTTTGTACTAACAAACAGTAGCAATTATACTTCAATTTGACTAAGATCCTACTCAACAGTTCAAAAGCTCCAAAACCCTTTCCATGATATTTCCATTTCATTTTGACCATATCTCTATGGTCTGTGAACCAAATCACATGATATATGGGGCAATATTGTAGCCAAGAGTATTTACCATTTATAACTCCACCAAAGCTAAGCGGGATTCCCACGGTGTCTAGCAGTATGCTTTATATACTACTATTAGGGCTAACATGGAAAGGGTTTTGGAGGTCACTGTAAGGGCTAAAAAGGTCTTGTCCTGTGGTACCCAGAGATCTCGGATAGCACTCGGGTCACCTGCTCGGACGCGGGCTTTGAGTGCTGCAAGGGCAAGAGTGGGGAGCGTCGACTGAAGTTTTAGGCAGGTTGTCCAGTCGGCCAAGTGCCAGAGCAATTGTTGGGAGGTCTCAAAAGGTGTGATGACAAGCATGTTATCCACCTGAGGGAGCGTCTCCCTGAAACTGCAGACAGATGCATAGAAAGGATGGAGAGGTGAGGAGCAGGATAGAGGAGGGGGGGGATAAACCGAAAGGAACCCACCGTATCTTGAGCATCTTGATGAAGGCAGCGATCGAGTTCATGCATGTCACGATGTGTGTGTGGCCAGTGCATGCATCTGTAACGGCAATCACAGGCCAGGAAAAGGCAAGGAACTGCTCATACGTCTCAAAGAACTGACCCCATGTCTGATCATACCTGTGTTGATTGAGTGAAAGTGTTTGGTGGCAGAGCAAGGCACATGTCATACCATGGTACACCGTGAAGTTGAAAGTACCCCATATAGGCCAAGTATACCTGACAGGAGGTGGATTGTCAGCGACATGTGTGCATCAGAAAGTACAAAGAACACACCAACTGAGGATCATACACCCAGCCCTGAGGGTCAACCAAGTGAGAGTCAGACATGCCTCCAAGGTGCAGAAAGCCTCTGAGACGACTATGTAGTAAAGTAGACTGAGAGGCGCAGTGCCTGATGGCAAACACAGTCCAGATGGAAACAATGTTGCATTGGAGCAAGAGATGGCAACAGGCATGGGAGGGATTTATAATTCAAATGACCTGAAATGCATTTGACTTACATACATGTCAGAATGAAATCACTGCCATTAGTGAGAGGATTATTGACAAAAAGCCTTTATTTGCTAACAGGACATCATATGGCACTCAATGAGCGAATCATTGTCGATGATCACATCTGTGTGCAGATCAGAGAGGAAGGAAATATATGAAGCAAGACATGCATTCTGTCCTTATTCTCCATGCTCTATTTGATTGCATCTGCGGGTCGGCCGAATACAGCACACCTTACTTGTGTATGGATGGACATAAGCGCAGGAAGGAAGCATATTTCGTGCTTTGGAGTTTTTGAGGAGGACTCAGTGTGCCAGACCATGAGCTTGAGGACGCATGCTCCAACCTGGTATCCAAGGGTGTTAAGCCTGTAGGTGGTAAGTGGGAGAGAGGGAGGAGAAGCAGAGAGGTGAACCTATGCTCGAGGTCATTTACACTGCTGATATGCTTCTGGGTGTACTGGACTGTCTCAGAGATGTGGAAGACAGGTGCAGAGGATATCTCTGCAGTGCAGGTCTTGTTGAGGCTGCAGTTATGAATGTTTGGATGGCTGATCTGCTTGTGTTGTGTTGTGCGAGGGTGGGCATGGTGGTGAGGGATAAGACAGGATTCCAGATGAGGAATTTCTGAGTTGCACATTTGGAAGAAATTTATAGTCCAATTAACATCAAATTTGATGTTCATCCCATTATGCAACCAAGATTTTCCACTGTACTATCTTGCTACCTCCATGTCATGACAATACCAACCATATCGCACCACATCTTATCCACAACCACCCTCTCAGCCATCCCACCCATCTTTGCCACAAACTTTCCCTGCTCTGAATCCTTCCAGCATCAATGCCAATGATATGGCAGCTCAGACAATTCAATACATGGACATAATCTTGAAGCATACTGCCATCATTCGGACCCACCCTCAGATCAGAAGTGCATATCAATGAGTGATCAATCAAGGGCAGGTTTTACTGCATGATACCAAGTGGCCCTTGCTTGATAGCAAAGGGAAAGATACCTTGCGAACCAGGATGGAGGCTATTATCCAGGAGCCTGCCACAACAATAGATGAGTGAGTCTTTTGCTATTTCTTATAATTTATACAGGACTGATGTTAAAATAGCCACCTCAAGATTTGCTCTGCTGCACACACATTATTTTTTTTACAGCACGATATCCTTTGTCAGCTACCATATGCTGAGTCACGCGTGATTGATGCCAAGATAATTGAATATAGGTATAGCTTTGCTTTTCACCTCTCTGTTTGATTCCATAATGACAAATTGATACTGCCATATGGCCATGCAAGGGTGCCAGTCCACCCAAAGGGGTAGTCAATTCCATGGCCTTGTCCCGCCTCCCCCTCTATCCCCTCTTAACAGACATTCACAGGACCATTGCCATGCTATTTCTGGTGACATGTTGGATGGCTTCCTTAACTTCTGAACTCCTGCTATTGTTAGCCAACGTTTTCACCTCAATGACCCCGACTGTAAGACGGACCTTTTCTATTGTGTGCACAGCATTGAAGCATCCTCAAGTGGCTACTGGTTCTCTATCCAATATGAAGGCTCCAAATGCTATGTTATTGGCCAACTCTCACTTGTGGTATCAGAGATCCGACTGTCATCAGCCTGGATGAACTTAAAGACATGCTGGAGCATAGTGTTACGCTTGATCCCAAAGGGTCTAGCGCAGACTTGGCTGAGGTCCTAAGACACGAAGGCAAGGGGGTACCTTGCTGTTGGCAAGGTTGAGGGTTCATCCTGACGAAGGTCAGACAGTAGACTTCCCGGTGGAATGGGTGGACCAAGGACAATCCCTTGTAATCGGGATGGGATGCAGGGAGAGCTAAAGGGCTCACTCAAGTGTAGAGCAGAGACACACGAAGAGGAAAGTTGGAAAGTTATATGCCAAGTAGGTCTAAGCTGAGGTACAGGGGAACTACTTGGGGTTTATATATGAGGACGAGGGAAAGCTGAGTAATTGTATGGAAAGGGAAAGAACAAAGGAGAACAAAGGAGAACAATGGCTGACTGATTGTTGAGTCAGTGAGCCAATAGTGAAATGACCTTGGTTGGTAAGCAAGGAACATTCTAGAAAACGGGAGAACAACCGAGCATATGACAGAGGGAACACAAACTTAGCATAATGAGAGCTAAGTGAGGAGAAACAAGTCCAAGAAGAGAAACAAGCAAGCAGGATAAATTGTAACACATAGTGAGGTGGTAGTCTGAGTGTGTATGAGTTTTCTGTTGTCTGTTCTTGTATTGTACTCTGGTCTTGTGTCAATGTTTTGACCTTATGAGCTTTTAGTATATAGCAGGGGGGGAGCAACACTGCAGGTGGTGGGTATGGTGTGTGATTTACAAACCCATGGTTACATGGTGGTTTAAGTGGTACAAGTAGTGCTGTAGGTGCAAGGCTGCCATTCTGCCAATGGCAAATGCTAGCAGTAGGTCAAGGGTTTGGCAGAGTCTGGCAAAACATTGGGTAGCCTGTCATGACAGGTGAAAAAAAGTAGCCTAGAGCTTGAATGTTTTCAAATGAGATATAAAGTGGGTAGAAGGCTGTATCACTGGTACTGACAGAAATCATTGTCATGAGTTGGCAGCTACACCCCCTCTAGACAGGGATTGGGAGATAGGGGGATGTTTAGGGGATGCTTAGGTAAGTAAAAGGGATACCTAATTTTAATATTAAATTTTTAATAATTATATTTTTTTCTGACATAAGCATCTTTTAGATTGATTATAGAGATATCTCTTCATTATATGTCAAATATTCTTCTTTATATAATCAATAATTATTGGCACAAGAGGTTATCTAAAGGGTTATCTATCTAAGAAATAGCTAATAACACTAGCTAATAACACAAGAGAATGCCTAGGAGACAGCTAATAATATAAGGAAATGCCTAAGAAATACTTAATATAGCAAAGAGATGCCTAAGAGACACTCAATATAACAAGGGGATGCCTAAGGGACACATAATATAACAAGAAGTGACCTAAGAAACACTCAATATAACAAGGCTAAGGATAAGGTGTGTCACTGTGAGAAGGGTCAAGGCAGGTTCACCATGAGTGAGGTATAAGATCAACTTGGATTTGATGGTGTGTCAGAGGGCCAGGAGGGGTCCATATTGTGCCTGTATGGTTGTAGATCATATGAGTAGTAGCACATGTGACATTCCCATAGCCACACAACATACAGCCATGTAACTTGATACCAACACTATGATTACCATCACTGGCCATATTGAGCTTTGTTATGGCTGCATCGAGCAGCCATCGAAGGGGACAGGAAGACCCTTCGGCCAGAAGAAACAACCAAACCTACAGCTGATAACAAGGCTAGCCGGTAAAGAGAGAAAGCCTGTAACCCTGGCAGGGGAGCTACAAGTGCCAGCGTAGCCGATTGGAGGAGTACTCTTAGCAGACGAGGTTTTAACCCAAGTCCCAGGGGCCTACAAAGGGTGAACTAGACAAGTGGTCAAAGCTGGGGTTTAGCCAGCTGGAACTGCCACCTTATATATTGTACAGGCTCACGCATGGACCAAGCAGTACACTACTATACATGGTAATAATAGATAAGGCTATGCTACATATGGTAAGATGGTAATGACCGTGGGTAGGGAATGGAAGTGCAGACGGAGATGAGATGTGCAAGGCTGCCATGAGGCGAACCCTGAGATCTGGATCTGAGATCCGCGGAGATGGGAATCTAGATAAATAATGTGTGATATATAGGGAGGAGATTAGATCGGATTGGGAGATCTAGGAGGTGGCAGGATTGCCATGGAGATCCGATGGAGATAAGGGTTAGGGTAGTCTAAGGGTTGTCAACATGTAACCCTAGAGGCTATGATATCATAGATGACATCAAGGGTCTGGACATATCATGTGACTGGTCATGTGATCGGCCTCATGGAGGTCACGTGACGTAACGAGTGTGATGGTGAAGGAAAGTGATGAAAAGAGTGTGGAGATAAAAGTTAGTTGCACACGGTTCATAACAAGCTTAGATGGTCCACTGGGCAGCCAAATCACCACTGCTGATAAACCTTGTTGTCCATGAGAAATTAGTAAAGGTCCTAAGATGCTGAGACAAGGGGGGTACCTTGCAAATGGCAAGGTCAAGGGTTCATCCTGGTGGGACCAGACGAGGGACTTCCCGGTGATGCAGGTGGGCTGAGGATGATCCCTTGTGGTTGGGATGGGACACAGGCACAAGCACTCAAGTGTAGAGCGAAGACACACAAATAGGAATAGGATTATATAAACCAAGTAGTTCTAAGCTGAAGTACAGGGAGGCTACCTGGGGTTTTGTTAAGTCCAGGCCCTCCAGACTCAAGTCTAGTTGAAGTTCTGAAGGTGAGTACAAAGTTTGTCAGAGGACGAATGGGAAACAGGACGGAAACAGGATACTTAGGAGGAGATTGGTGCAGGACTTATGTGTCGCACCCTTGCCAAGGTTCAGTCCTTGTATTTCATAAGGAGGGAGGAGAAAGCAAGAGAGTGAGAGAAGGGGACCGAATGAGGGTCAGGAGGTGACTAGTGTGATATTCGTACTAAGGTACAAATATGGAGTACAGAGGGTTTATATATGAAAGTCTGATTGGAGTTTGGACAGAAGAATGGAGGAACATGTGGTAAGGTACACTGGATAAAAGGAAAGCATGTGGAGATAGAGAACATATGTAGGGGGAGGCATATGGTGTGGTGAAGAGTCTAAGGTAAGAATGAAGGGTTGAGGAAAGAATGAAGGGTTGAGAGAGAACAAGGGGAATACTAATTATGGTAACTATGGAAGTCCAAGTGGAAGAAACGAAGTCCAGATACAGAGGTATGAAGTCCAGGTTATGGAGTACTGGAGAGAGGATGAGAGGTTCAGAGGACAGAGTTAGGAGCAGATATGACAGTGCCCCCCTGTTAAGGCTGAGTCCTCAAGGCCAGCTGAGTTTGGACTGGGGAAGAGACCAGGTAGAGGTCATGTGATGTCCATGTGTTGGAACTTGAAATGAATCACAAGTTGTGTCTTGCATAGTGTGGTTCTGTCTTCTAACCATGATCTAACTATGTCAACCTGAAAGCTCCCCCCAACATGCCCTCTGCCAGTGAAATTGACAACCAAATTGCCCAGCTCATGTTGCAGCTCCAGGTGATGTTTCACCACAATGAGGAGAAGGCTGTGGAGGAATGTTATGCAAGGAAGGAAGCTGAGTGGATTGTGCATGAAGAGCGCAAACACAAGGAGCAAGTGGAGAAGGTCGAGTGCAAATGCAAGGAGCATAGGAAGGTGGCAGAGGAACAAGCCAAGGCCATCTGAGAGGAGCACCTCAAGAATGTGCAAAAAGAGCAGGATGAGACCTGGGCAAAGGAGAAGGGGAAGGCAAGGGCAACAGGGTGGAGCCAGGTGCATGGTCCGTTAATCAGGCCTTGGACAAAGCTAATGGAGGTCCACAGGACGAGGCCATCAAGTTCCCGAGCGAGGAAGAAGAGGGTCTGTTGACCTCAAGTCAAGCCCCGAAGCACAGTCACAAGGATGTAGACCCAGGGTAGGTGCCCTGCATCCAGTGCATCCAGCAAGATGAGAGGTGTGAGCCCCCGCAACAGGGGTTGAAGGGTCAATCATGCCATGCATGCACATGCAGCCACCTTGTCTGCAAGAGGAAGGAGGTCCTAGAGGGGCATGAGAAAGAGGTGGATGAGAAGGATGAGGAAGACTGCCTAGCGCCTCACAAAAAGGCCTGGGTGGAGGTTGTGATCCCAGCCCCTCCCTATCCCATCCCAGGTGCCCTTATAACCCTTCTCACAAAAGCCATGGGGTCACTTGGTTGCATTGCAGGGAGCTTCTCACTCCTGTGAGAGGATGTGGGTGGGTTGCAGGAGGAGTTCAGGAAGCTCTGGAAAGAGAATATGGTGTTATATCATATACGCTGACCTAATTATTTTTCATTTTCCCTTCACTCGTTCACCAGTCACGTGACTGGATCACATGACACAGTCTAGACCATGACATCATATGACGTCATAACACGTGGTCACCTCACTCTTTTAATTACCGTCGCTATGCTTCCTTATCACAGAACTCTCCCACACCCATGGGATATCACCTACCATAGATAGTATACTTTCACACCTTATCTGTAGCACAGCTTGGTCTGTGCGCACTCTCTTGCAATATATAACGGGTGTGTCCTCAGCTGGTGTCCCCAGCTTTGGCCACTTGTTCCTTGGGTTAAAACCTTGGACGATAAGTGCTCTCCTTCGCTCTCATCTCTTTTTGCGAGGCTTTACGGCAAGCCTTCAGTCGCTCGGCTTCGGTGTTGTGTCTCCACATAACATACAGGGCTCCAGGCAAGGAGGTGCATGTATGAGGAGATGGGGATGCAGATGAGGGCAACCCTGGAGGTGGAGAGGGTGGAGACAGAGATGCAGACAGAGGAGGTGGAGGAGATGGAGGGGGTAGAAGCAGAGGCAGAGGTGGAGATGGGGATGGAGGAGGCCCTGGAGGAGCTGGAGGCTGTGTAGCTACAATGTATTTGTTTTTCTTTTCTTTCTGTAATATTGAACAGAGTCCAAATCAGAACAAGGAGTGAAAGGAAAGGAAAGAAAGAAAAGAAAGAAAAGGAAATAAAAACAGAGTAAGTATTTAAGAAGGAAGAGGTCCAGACTTGTCAGGGTACCTCTGATGGAAGTCTGCAACTAAGTCTGAAGCATGACCTAACTCTGTAGCTAGTAGCCAGGAGGTCTTGTTGTCAGTTCCCTCATATCTGAGCCAATGCACCAAGTACAGGAGTTGGCAGTGACACCTTCTTTGATTGACCTTGGAGTCTAGGATCTCCATGATCTTGTACTCAGGTTCTCCATCAACCTCAATCAGAGGTGGCAGAGGTTGGACATGGTTCAGGATGAAGTTCAGAGTACAGGGTTCTAACTGAAACATGGAAAACTGGGTGTATGGAGTTCATAGAGTCAGGTAAACATTGGGTAAATGAATGTGAACCAGGCTTAGCAATGATAGTGAAGGGTCCTAAATATCTTTTGGAGAGTTTCTTGGAGGGTCTGGTGGATCAAAGGTATTTTGCTTTGAGGTATACCTGATCTCCAATAACAAAGTTCAGAGCCAGAGATTGTCTTGTGTCTGCTGGTCCTTGGTGGCATTTCTGTGCTTCCAGCATCTCCGATCAGAGGAACTTGTGGAGTTGGTCCAAGTCTGTGACATAGGGCTGGGATGCAGAGGAGGGGAGGGTATCAGAGTGGATGGAGAGGTTTGGATGGTATATAACTGTTATGCTTGATCCTGAAGGGTCGAGTGTGAACTTGGCGAAGGTCCTAAGATACTGAGACAAGGGGGTATCTTGCTGGTAGCAAGATTGAGGATTTGTCCTGGTAATACCAGATGATGGACTTCCCAGTGAGATGGGTGGACCAAGGACAATCCCTTGTAATCAGGATGGGATGCAGGGAGAGCAAAAGCGCTCACTCAAGTGTAGAGCTGAGACACACAAAGAGGAAAGTTAGGATGTTATATGCCAAGTAGGTCTAAGCTAGAGTACAGGAGAGCTACTTGGGGTTTATATACAATGATGAGGGGAAGCTGAATAATTGTATAGAAAGGAAAAGAACATGAAAGAAAAACAGCTGACTGATCGTTAAGTCAGCAAGCCAATGGCTAAAGGAGCTTACTTAGTAAGCAAAGAACATTCTAGAAAACAGAGGAAGAATCGAGTACGTGATAGGGGGAACTATGAGCTTAGTGTGGAGAGAACTAAGCGAGCAGAGATAAGTCCAAGAAGAGAAAAGAGCATGGCTATGAATCATAACAGTAACCTTTATTAGTGAAGAAGGGAGATATGCCAGTGGTAGCACTAGACACATTGTTATAGGAGAATTTCATGAGCGGAAGGAGTTCCAACCAGTTGTCTTGCTGATAGTTGCAGTAAATCCAGAGGTATTGCTTGAGGGTTTGGTTGGTGTGCTCTGTCTGACCATCTCCTTCAGGGTGGTATCCTGAGGTGAAATGTAAGCACATGTCAAGAGCTTTACCTAGTGACCAGAAGAAGTGCAATACAAACTCAGAGCCCGTATTGGAGGTGACATGGGAGGGAACTCTGTGCTTTGGAAAGACATGGAGGAGGAACAGCTTGACTAGCTCAGCAAAGGTGATGGTATTGTGTGTCAGAACAAAGATGACTTGCTTCAATAACCGATCAATGATGACAAGGATGGCAGTGAAGCCAGAGGAAGGTGGGAGCTGCTTGATGAAGTCCATGGATATGGAGTTCTATAGTTTCTCTGGGACCAGAAGCTGCTTGAGAAGTCTGTACAAACGATGTTGGGGAACCTTGGCTCAGTGTAGGAGGTCGGATCCTCCTATGGTTGCAAGCCCCCTTCTGTCATCCGTTCAAGAGTCTGTTCAAAGTGTCTATCGTCCATACAGGTAGGTCTCTTCCATCTTCTGTCCCTTTGTTTGTTTGTTCAGACTCTTTTGCACAATCCGCCTGTCTATCCAGGTCTGGATTGCATTGATCCAGTACCAGATTTGTTTCATCTGGACCAGATTATTTTAGATTACATACCTTTTGGTTGCTGTTTGGCCCTGGATTAGTTAGATCTTGTAGATAGAAGTCCATGGGTATTCCTGAGACTATAAAACAGGTGTATCACACCTCAGAATAGATCTTTTTTCGGGATCTTTTCTTCCCTTCCACTTTCCATCTGTGTGAACTGGGCACTGGTCACCTGTCTCCTCTCACTTTCTGTGTGTCTCCTGTCCCCCTCCCTTGGGTCAAGTCTATACTCGCACCCTTTATTCAATCCTTATCCATCTGGAAGGGATTATTGTTTTACATTGGGAACATGTTGTACAGGAGGACATGTAGTCCTTGATGAATGTCTGAATGCCCAGCCAGGTGTATTCATGATGGATCAACTCTAGTGTATGGTTCTGGCCAAAGTGGCCTGCAGTAGGGTAGTTGTGAAAAGTCCAGAGAAGTCAGAGTCAGAGGTCGGCAGCGTTGGGGATGTAGATGTGTTTGTCTCTTAGGAGGAAGCCTTTGGGGCTTAGGGACCATCTTGGGTCGTCTAACAACTCAGAGGAGAGGTGAGGTGACACGACTGGGTCAGTGGGGAGGGAAAAGAGGATATCAGAGCAGACTTGTTTGGTGTTGAGTAGGACAGAGGCCCAGAGTAACAGAGTCTCTAAGAGCATGGCTTACAAGGACATCACGAGTTGCTTCAAGGTGAAGATGGGCCAGAGATTGTTGGGGTTAACATGAGCAAAGTCCCTATCTCCCTCTTTAGGATAGATGTTCCAGTGTCTAGTCAGCACATTGGGTTTAGCTCTAAGCTTACTGGGACAATATTGGACTACCATGTTGAATTGGCAGAGGAACTCTGACCATTGGGCCTGGTGGTGTGTCAGGAGTTTCATGGAGGAGAAATACTCCAAATTCTTGTGGTCCATGATGACGTTGATGGGGTGTGTGGAGCCTTCTAGGAAATGTGTTGCCATGAGATGAATGCCTTGAAGATCACCAGTAACTCCTTGTTGTGCATGTCATAGTTCAACTCTGCTCCAGAGAGTGTATAGGAGTAGAATGCAACGGGGTAGAGTTCATTGTCAGAGGTGATGGAGAGGATGCCAGTGATGGCATAGTTGGAGGTGTCAGTCTTGACCATCATCAGAGTATCAGGGTTCCAGTGCACCAGCACCAGAGCTGTAGTGAACACATCCTTGAGATGTTGGAAGGACTTACAACAATCCTCGGAGAAATTCCATGGAGCACTCTTGCGAGTGAGTTGGGTCAACAGAACCACGATATCAGAGTAGCCGCGGATGAAGTGATGGTAGAAATTGGCAAATTCTAGGAAGGACTGGATGTTCTTGACTTTCTGGGGTTCCGGCCAATCTAAAATCATCTGGATCTTATCCTTAGCCATGGAGAGACTGGAGGGCAAAAGAATGTATCTGAGGTATTCAATGGTGTTGCTGTGCCATTCACATTTCTTGGGTTTGCAGTAAAGCCTGTTTGTGTGGAGATGCCAGAGAACTTCTTGGATATGTTTTTGAATGTGCTTTCGATGTGAGGCGGGGTCAGCAGAGTAGATGAGAATGTCATTGAGGTATACCACTATGCTGATATCCAGCATATCAGTGAAAATGCTGTTGATGAAGCACTGGAAAGCAGTGGGGGCATTAGTGAGTCTGAATGGCATTACTAACCACTTGAAGGAGCCATAGCGCGTTCAGAACGAGGTTTTCCACTCATCTCTGTCAGCAATGCAGACTAGGTGGTATATGTGCTAGAGATTGAGTTTCATATATATCTTTGCTCCGCTTGGAGTCTCAAGGAGGTCTGAGGTGTGCGGGAGTGGGTAACAGTCCTTCTTTGTGATCTTGTTCAGGTCTTGGAAGTCAACACAAAGTTGGAGAGAGCTGTCTTTCTTTCAGACAAAGAGGATGGGTACAACATGAGGAGAGGTGGATTGGTGGATAAAGCCAATCTGGAGGTGTTTGTCAAGGAAGTCCTGGAGGGCTCCCTGTTTAGAGGGCGAGATGGAGTAGAGGTGACTGATGGGAGGTTTTGCGCCTTCCTCCAATTCGATCCTAAGGTCAAAAGGCCTGTGAGGAGGCAATGTGTCAGCTTTGCCCTTACTGAAGATGTCAGTGAACTCGTGATACTCCAAGGGGACTTTTGAGAGGTCCAGAGTTTCATCGGGCAGAGTGTTAATGCACATAGTGCTACAACCACAGAGGGAATGGAGGGAGAGGGTGAAGGGTGTTGATCCCTCTAGCTTGCAGGCCCAGTGAAAGGTGGCAGCATTAATGAAGGAGACCAGAGGTGACTGAAGTCCGGGTACTAGGGGATGATCCAAGGGTTCCAGCGAGAACTCACACAGAGAAGTCAGAGGAGCATTGGAGCTCACATCCAATGAGACAGAGGATGACATCAGGGTTGGCAAACCTGTGGTGTTATTTTGGAAAGAGATGCTGTTTGTAGCCCAATCAATCAATGGATTGCAATGGGCAAGCCAGCAATGTCCAAGAACTATATGACACAAGGGATCCAACAAGGTAACATAAAATGTTTTGAAGGTGGATGTTCCCAAAAAGAAGGACAGTCAGAGATCTATAGTGGAGGAAATAGAAGAAGTGGAGAAACCATTGAAGAGATAAAGGGAAAGTATAGGAATGGATTATGTAGGTAGTTTATGTTTATCTACAAATGTGGAGTCTGTAGAACTGGAGTCTACAAGTACTGGTACATCAGAGATAGGAAAGTCGAGAAGATAAACTATTGGACAGAGAGAATTCAGATCTGAAAGAGGACACATTGAGACAGAGTGTCAGAGAAGCACAGTTGTCAGGCTCAACATGACTCCCAACCTGTGCTATGGGGGAGTCGCACTCTATTTTTTTTGCCTCCGAGGAAGTGGAGCAGGAGGCTGGAGCAGGAGTTGTAGCAGCTGCTTGGGCCTTTGCAGCCCTAGAGGTGCTCTTCAGACATTCTTTTGCAGAGTGTCCTGCGAGGTCACAGAAGAGGTGCAAGCTGAGCTTCAGATGGCGCTGTCACTTCTCAGGGAGGAGTTTGCCGTCCTTGCCCAACTTGGCAGAGATTGAGTCTGTGGAGGCAGACTTGTTCCTGCTCTTCTTGTTGGTGGAGGAAGAAGAGGAGCCCTTGGATGACTTGTCCTTGGGCTTACCAGAGGTGGAGGTAGAGGCGGCACTGGACAAGTTGTCTTTGCTAGAGTTGGATGATTTGGAGGCAGAGGCAGAGTTGCCAGAGTTCAACCCAGAGGCTTTGGTTGCACAGGCAATTTCATTCTTGTGTTCCCAATACTGATGGTCAATTTGCTGGGTGAGAGCACGGAGTTCATGGATGTCATCAGGCTTGCCTTGATAAGTGAGCTCATCCTTGATGCAGTCTGGGAGGTCAGAGTAGAAGCTCCATCAGAGTGCTCCTTGGCCCCTGTAAGGTTGTTATATTGGGTGCTCTGCACCCTGTCCTCACTCCTTACTCACACTGGTGAAGTGTACTGAGTGGTATTCACAGATGAGTAACATAGGAGTAATATGAGGATTGGCCCGTCACCAGAACAGGCCTCTCCTTTTTATCTACTTACTGCACATGTGATTACCTCATATCACATGTGCTCATAAGTATGCAATCAGGGGTTATTACTCTATTTAGTATCTACAGGGGCTATTGCCCCTTACACCCTCCCCCTGTAGAGCCAGTAGTGGCTCGGACGAAAAGAAACAGGTTCAATATATTCAAAAATGTAGGTAAACGAGCATGAGATAAGTATAGATTAGCAAAAATGGAGCAAGATAGATTGGAGCAGTCAAGATATAGAAGGTCATACGAGAGCACTGGATACAAAACAGAGACGAAACGGGAACAGTAAGAGTAAGGGAACAAAACAAGTAAAAGATAAAAAAAAAAAACAAGCGAGAGTTGAATCTCGTGTGAGTCCTGACAAGGGAGGCTGATCACATCCGTGACTGGTCCTCCTTGAGTTTGCCATCCTCATAGTGGTCCTGCTGCATGGGGGAGCCTCCCCCATCAGCATCACCATGGTGAACATGAGGCATGTCATATGCTGTGACAGCCTTGCTGAATCGCTGGAAGAGGGATGAGTCCCTCGGGATGCCAGGATGGGCGACCAAGGGAGGCACGTCCTCCAGGGAAATCTCAACCTGACGAGCCTCCTGCTTGTACCACTCCAAGGAGCGGCCAAGAGACTCATTGGTGACCTCAGCCCTAGGGTCAGTCCTTAAAGGACCATAGAGGTCCCAGGTGGCAGCATTCTCATCGCCTCCAGCAAACTCGATGCGCTGGAGCATCTCTCAAGCCCATTGACAAGCCCATTGCACAGCATCGTCAGCGACGTGGGGGGTGACCCCATTAGCAGCCAGGTATGCTGCAATGTCTGCGAGGGTGGCTCCCTTGTGGAAGTCACCAGCCCAGGTGGACTTACATCCCTGAGCAGGTCCAATCTTAGCCCAGTTAAGGAAGGACTTGTACCACCCAGGTATGATGAGGAGACGGGTGAGGCCGCACTGCCACACCATATGGTTGATGTGCTCACGGGGCACAGGAGTGAGTCAGTCCATGAGGAGGAAACCCCTCATCTGACATTGGGTGGGAGCATTCAGCTCCGAGTAGGGGTCGTCTGGGATGACAGGGGTGCCAGTGGCCCTGGGAAGACCTTCCAGATTGCCCAGCACTGGTCATTGGTGGGGCATCTATGTTGCCACCATTTGATGTAGTCAATCCATACCCCATCAGGGGTGTCGAATGATGGAGCATTGCGAGGGAGGAGGGGCTTCTTCCCCAACAGGATGAGTGGGCCTTGTGGTCGGCCCTTGGAAGAGCTACCCTTCTTCTGGGTAGCAGTGAATATGGACCCTGAAAGTTGGTCCATAATGCATGATATGAGTGGCACGCTGGAGCCCTGCTCCTAGGTAGATGAAGCAGCATGCTCCTGAGGGGTTGTGATGCCTTCCTCGACACTGGTTGAGGTGGTGGTAGCCAGACAGGATGTGATGTGCTTCTCAAGTGCTGGGGTGGTGGGCAGTGGGATGGTCTCAGCAGGCTGGGCACCTGCATCCTTGGAGGCTCGGGCTGCCTCCTTCATGGCCTCTTTCTTTTTCTTGGCCTTTTCGGAGGCCCATGCAGGGAAGGGGAAGGGGAAGGGGAAAGCCCCCAGTATGTAGTGTCCGTGTTTCATACGCACAACTAACTTTCCCCAGAAACGGAGGACCGCTCTTGTTGAAGCCAGGCACTAACTTGTGTAGTTGAGCTGACTGACAGTGACCACAAGGACAACAGGGGCAACGACCCTGGGCCCCTCAACACAGAGTGGCATCCACGTGCAGACGGAATCGACCTGGAAGTGTGCTAAGCAGGTCTGTGGACTCTCACTCTTCTGGAGCAAAAGCTGTTTTGTGCACAAGCCTGGGTGCAACAGGTGGGGGCTCGGGTCCAGGAAGGGGCTGCAGTTTTCGATGAGGTGCGGGATGAGCTGTCAGTGGTGAAGGCTGCATTGGACAGGTTGTAGGTAGTCCTTCAGGTAGATAGTTCTTTTCCTTGTCTTTGCACCATGTACCGTTCCTATCACATATCTGTGTCCATACCCTATTGCATCTGTGTCCAAACCGAGTATACTCCCTGAGCAATAAAAGAACGAGTAAGTCCCAGATAATATAAGATAACATGATAAAAGGAAATCAAACGGTGGTAAGGTAGGGTTTGTGCAGGCTACCACCCATCTTGTCTTTGTCAACCGCTTTCACGTCTACTCCCACACAGATAGCTCTGGATACTGGATATGACCAGACTCTAAACACAGTGTCCAAAATGGGCGCTTGGTCTCTTATGTGTGTGAGAAATGGAATGTCTAAATAGGTTCAGCGAGAGACTGGAAGAGAGAGGATACGGATATGGAATGTTTTTATACTTTATGTTTTTCATGTATTTTTCTGTTTTCATTTTGT
>JBBPTJ010000339.1:0-11750 GCA_038094035.1 Pulveroboletus aff. ridleyi
AAGAGCGCGCAAGAGTAGCACTTGTTCGGATGCGCTCATTTTTATACGCGTCTTATCGCCCAGGTGAGTCCAAATGACGGCATCTCAGCGCTCGTGCTTCATTCAAACAGATCTATTTGTGAAGTACATATGTACATCGCCCCGCTCTCTTTCATTCAAAGCACACGTTCAAGGGAACGAGATGGAGAGAACCACGCGGACTGAACACAAGACTTGCGGATGGCTTGCGCAGGGAACGATTCTGTTTTGGTTGGAGGTGCAGAGGATCGTCGAGGAAAGGTGTTTTAAACGTGTCTTGACATGTGTACTTTCCACTTCATAGCTTGCACACCGTCAAGTAGGGTGACAGAAGGCCTGCGAGGCAAATGAGTGTCACTGTCCACACACGACGGGAATTAGGAAGATGACACACCATGCACGAACAGTCGTCCTCTCTCTGCATCATATACAGCTGAAGTGCTTCCAGACGCCAGCTCACCAGAGTCTTCGAATATCTTTCGAAACGAATCAACCGTGTCTCCGTTCGCCGATCTGACATTCACGTACCTTGTCTACGTTATATTTTTCCCCGTAGAAAGAGCCGGGGCCACGATTGACCGTGATCCTCAACGCGGAGGAAGCAACCAAGGCAGAGGGATCATTAATTTGCCGCGTGACCATGCCAAGGGCATCAGGTAGTCCTTTGTGACACTTTATTTATGTTGTTCGGAGATATGGGTGAAACCAACCTGCAGCCCAGAGTGCTCCGTTGGCATCAATAGCCAGATTGTCCAATCCTCGATCTACCCACGGAAAAGGTCAACGTGTGATAAAGTGTGCAATGGAACTCGGACCCGTCTTTATGACCTCTATTAAAGTGAGGGTGTTATCAGGCTGTCGTTCCAGCACTGTGACACCGCCAAGGACACAGTCTGCGACATAGAATGTATCATTGCCGGGATTTGTCCCTTTCACTATGCCATTGCTGGCATGCAGTCCGGTGTAAGCCAACTTGCAACCCTGGTCCGCGTGACAGAAACCAACGGATGTGTCAGGAGCCAATGCGAGTAAACTCAAAAGCCTTCCCTGAAAGAGGTATCAGAAATCGAGAGGTGGGATGCGAGAGAGCGTACAAAGCCTGTTTTATGTTTGTGATCGTTGGTGAAATGGACGCTTTCTCCATCTGGGGAACCTACGACGTCATTAGGTGTGATGATGACTGTGGGGTCCTGGAAGGTGCGGACGTGCTCCAGGACGCTGCTTCCGACGTGAGTTCGAAAGACCTCGATGACGGAGTCTGCGCCAACTTCCTGCGGATTTGCTGATTCAGGTTTTCTGTGGTTGACGAGATAAACGTAAAGGACAGAAGGGTCACGGAGAGAAGGTACGACATCCATTCCGTGCACGGAGATCCCGCCTGGAGAGGACGGACCAGAAAACGCAAGCCGGTTGATGGCATTGGACAGGGGGTCATAAGTAGCTACGTAGTCCGATTGAGACCCGGACGCATTGAATCGGGCGAGAGCGGGTGTCCAGAGGACGCGACTGTGTGGTGTGGAGCAGGCAAGATAAACGAGGCCAGTGGGCTGGTGTAGCACGAGTTCTGCAGCACATGAGATGTGCGGGTGAGAGGGGAAACATCGGACGCACTCTCACATGCCTGAAGTTGAGGCACCGTCATGCAATCGCGATTTCCCACTGGGTCGATGATCCTGCCCACGCCGATTGCAGACAGTGCGGGTCTGAAATGGACGTAGAATGCAGCCAGGACCGCAGAGAAGACGGCGAGGACGGTGAGCAACATGTTGGTAGTGAAGAAGCTGACCTAACCTAACATGGCTCATTGTCACTCCCACCTTCCCAGCGGATGAGTATGTCTCCCCCGAGACAGAACAAAATAAAGAAGACCTGCGTATCGCCCCCTCGACTGCTGGGCGGACTTCAAACAGCGCCCCCAAACCTCTGTGTATGTACATAATCTAAATGTAGAGTTTCCCATTGGTGTGGCTCATCCGCCCTGTTGCACCAATGTGGGATGCGACACTCCCAGACAGTTCTAGGTCATTTGGTACAGGATATATTAACAGTTGGCCTCCTGCCTTTCTTCCCATCCTCTTCATCCGTCGTGCTACAAGGACTCGCACTACGCCCCCTCTACGGCTGGACACTGTAGCCCTCCTTCACGTGACTCTTGACTCCCGATTACGGGTATCTAGCAGATTGTCACTCGTGCGTCTGTCGTCCCTCTCACCCACTCCGGCTTGGTCCCAATCCTATTTACCCTCCGACACCACCTCTTCCTCCTCGCCCGGCAATCACTGGATCACTCCCAAAGCAGCTCCAAAGGTCACCGCCCTAGCAGTTACTAATCTGCCTAAATATCCTCTTTCGGCATCCACTATGACTATAGACGTAGATCTATTGCAAGTTCGTTTTTCATTCGACCTCCAAATCGACAAGCAACTCGTTGACAATCACAGGTCTCTGCGCCAAGTTTGGCGTACATGTGTCTCGGCGGCTTCGTTGTGCTGGTGAGTCCATCCATCTACAATCCTCTCCTGTTCGTCGGTGCCGCGAGCCCATAGCCAATTCCGTCGATCTCGAACTCACCATGGATTATTCAGTTCTCTATGGTGTCCCTTGTGGTAAAGGAAAAGGTTCGTTCCCACCATCCTCTCAGCCCAATCATCTATTCAAATCCCTCCTAGTTGTACATTAATGAGGTCGTCCTCGGCACTGGCTTCGGCGTAATAATTGGCCCTTACGTAGCCAACGTGTTTGACCCTCGGTCCTGGGGCGGTGCCCAAGAGAACGCAATTACCCTGGAGGTCATGCGTGTTGTTCTTGCCACTGGTTTATTCGCGGTGGGCGTGGAATTACCGTGTGCTTACATGAGGGAGCATGCTAAAGGTCTCCTCGTCATGGTTGTCCCTACCATGGCTTTCGGCTGGATCGTCGTGTCTGGTACGTCCCTCGGTCTCACTCCCATTCACTCCATCGATGCCTTCCCTTGTCATACAGTGATCTTGCATCTGCTCTTCCCTGGTTTGGATGAAATCTCAGCACTTTGCATTGCCGCTTGCCTTACTCCAACTGATCCGGTCACTTGTGCTGCCATAACTCGTCCGTCTCTTCCATATTCCACAACCCGTCCTAGCATTCACCTGACCTCCTGTTTAGGTGGTAAATTTGCTACTATGCACGTCCCTGTGGATATCCGCCGGATTATCTCAGCCGAGTCTGCGGCGAATGACGGTCTAGCATACCCCTTTCTTGCCATTGCAATCTACCTGACTGTCGAAACTCGGGTCCGCGTGGCCATCGCGGAATGGTTCCTTGTTGGCTGGTTGTGTGAGTGACATCAGGCTTATTGAATGTCTAGTTTATTTATGTGATGCAGATCAGGT
The DNA here is from genome assembly GCA_038094035.1 of Pulveroboletus aff. ridleyi. Taxonomy (NCBI): domain Eukaryota; kingdom Fungi; phylum Basidiomycota; class Agaricomycetes; order Boletales; family Boletaceae; genus Pulveroboletus; species Pulveroboletus aff. ridleyi. The sequence goes on from JBBPTJ010000339.1 coordinate 3,387, forward strand.
CATCCTTGGCACCATTCTTGGAGCCGTGCTTGGTTGGCTACTATCCGCCACTCGGTGCTTTAGCTTACCATCTTACAGGGTTATTATTCTCCAAGTTAATGAAAATTAGTCATCGCAAGGGCTTCATTGATCGCGAGTCGTATATCGCGCAGTACCTGGCCCTTTCTATATTCACAATTGGTGTGGCCAGTTCCATTGGTGTTGACGATCTTTTGGCATCCTTTGCAGCAGGTTGGAGAATCTTGTTTTCGTTCCGTGATAACCTGTGTCTCACCCTTCGATAGGTTGCGCAATCTCATGGGATGGCCACTTCAATGTTCAGACAGCGGATGATTCGTTTTCATCTGTGATTGACTATGTCTTAAACTGTGGTTGCTTCATTTATATTGGTGCCTGGCTTCCTTTTGAGTCGTACAACTCGTCAGAACTGGGTATCACTCCGTGGCGATTAGTCGTGCTAATGATTGCAATCCTTATTCTTCGACGCATCCCCCCCTTGCTCTTGCTTTACAGGTGGGTACCCGAGATCACATCTTGGAAGGAAGCCTTGTTTTGCGGACATTTCGGTATGTCAATACGATATCGTGAACTATGATTTAGTACTCATGTTTGTTCCGTATAGGCCCTGTGCGTACCTCCCGTCTGTCCTCGATTACAACGATGATTCCATGTTGCTTCATGCATAGATGGGAGTCAGCGCAGTATTCGTTTCTGCCCTGGCTCTCACACGCCTGCCTACACCCGCGAATCCGCCAGCGAACCAAGGGCAGTTACTTGCTGCAATGATCCAGCCCATTGTATCGTTTGTAGTGCTTGGTTCCATCATCGTCCGTACGTATTCTCTCCATTTCTCGTGGGCCGGACAGAATCCCACTCTTCTCCACAGACGGCCTCTCCATCCCGTTTCTCAACTTGGGCAGAGGCGTCCAGTCCCGCACCGCCACCCTTACCATTACTTGGACTCGTACAAGAACTTGGGGAACTTTGCCCGACTGGTTGCTCTATGCTCGCCGTCCTGAAAACGCAACGGGCGCTCCCACTGCCACAGTCACCGATTTTGATGTCGAACGTGGAACGACAATCAACGAAGAAACCGGTCCCGAGATCGAGACAGCCAACGGCTCACCGTCACCGAAAGTCGCGGTCCCCGGTGTCACGGTGGACGACGAAGTGAAGGCCACTGCCAGCGAGCGTACTGATAGCGGTGACGAAACCACCGAAGCAATGGAAGTTCGTTTCCCTGTTTTGTCCTCCGCACTGATGATTCGCTGAAGAACTCTTGTGCCGTTTTCTAGGCTACTGGAGGGCGTCGTGACTCCACCCAACCGAATGAAATACCACCACAACCCGAGTTGGCATGGTCCCCCCCTGTTGAATAACATTTACCGTGTAGCTGCAGAGCCACTTTACGATCATCACCAACTCATGATGATACCCTCGCCGGCGACGCGCAACGCACTTCAGTTACATTCCCGAATCTTTTCTGTAACCGTTAACCCGGACTTCGTTTCATGATGCATGTGTCAGGCCAAGTTGTTACGAGTCAGTCCACAATGTATTATCTCATTACAATTGTCTGTTGTGATATGCCGGACAAGCAAGGTGGAATTAACAATAAGCAGGGTATGTAAAGCGAAGGTCGATCGAAAGACAGGGAACGCGTTAGGAGAACGTCTGCCAGCTTCTACCATGTAAATAATGCACAGGTCTATAGCGATCGTGCGCATATAAGAATGGATAGTATATGGAGAAAATGCAAGTAAGGGATGTGCCGCATTCGCGACCAAATTATTCAAACGGATTCGTACGAGCAGCCTATGATATGACGGAGGCATTCATGTGTGTATCAGGATAGTATTACAGGGTGACGTGGCAAACTCTGCGTACCTGATTGTCGCCTCCCCGGTCGGGACCCTCGCCACATCCACACAACCATTCGTGCCACCACCGGACCTCTCCTTTCTCTTGCGAATCTCCGGGGCGCAGCGGCCGAAGGACAGGCTCTGGTGTCGGTTGGAGTGGCGTCGCTTGCGGTATGTTTTCCGGTGGGGGAGGGAGGTCGAGTGGGCCAAGGCGAGACGGTGAGACGGAGGGCGTCCCACTCGTCGTGGGCCGCTTGGGTGCGCGCGCCCTGCTCTCGGCACTGGGGCGTGTCGTGAGGGTTGTTTGTGAGGCCTGTTGCTCGTGGGTAACCGCAAATGGCGAGGGTGAGGGTAGCGTCGGCATTACGGGCAAGAGTGCGGGTGAGCGTGGGTGTAGGCTCTCCGAGGGGTGTACGAATGGGTTTCCTGACGAGGCCGACGAACGTGACGCCATGCCCTCGTCCAAGCTCGCACTGCGGTCGAATACGGAGGGAGAGGGTGAACGCATGAGGGCATCCGCGGACAAGCGGGTGTGATCGATTTCGTCGAGGGGGACGCCATACCCTCCCCGTGCGACGTCGACAGATGCGTGTGATTTGAAGGTACGGGTGCCGCCTGGTCCAACGGAGGCTCTGGTCGTCCGGCCGGAGAGAACGAAACCAGCGGTACGGGTGACGCTAGAGAAGAGGGAAGGGCCAGAAGTGTGCTGTGTAGATTCTCGGGCTGATTTCCGGCGTTGTCGTTCGGCAAGTTCCCACCGCTTGAGGGTCTATTGACCGCCGGAAAGTGTATGGAAAGGGGAAGAGATCGTCAGTGTGCTGATGGATGAGACGGTACACGCCGACGTTAACGTGAATGCCGTCGACGAAAAAGCAAAGGAGAGCAAGTTCAAGGAGCAATGGGAGGTCACACATACCTCTTCGACTCTTCGCGTTTCAGCAACTTGGTCGGTAATGGGGGGGTACACCCCGCGCGTGCTCACGCGGTGTTGAGTGTCCTCGTCGTCTTCGTCTTCCTCCTCACCCTCTAGTATTTGTTTTCCCTTTCCTTTTGCATGACTGCCAGGAGACGAGGACGAGGACCGTGGTGAACGCGGCGAGTCGAACTCCTCGTGACGGATGCTCCAACGACTGAAGACTTCTTCCAACAACGATGGGGAAGGCGGAAGCGAGGGTAGTATCGTGGCTTCCTGTGAGGGCGACGCGGGCATTCTCTTCGCTGAGGTCGTCGTCGCGGTTATTGCGGTCCACTGCGGGGCTCCGGGCTGCATGATGCCAACCGAGTAACGTCGGGATTCGGCTGGCCGGAACCCAATTAGACAGTTGATACGACCCGTTATCACCAACGTCGGTAACGATATCGATACAGCTCATGATGACGCTTCCCTTGGCCAAGACTGATGTTCACCATGTCGATAAACTCATCTGGTAGATTCAAGACGAGGGCTGTCTGCTTACAACACGGACGAGGTAGTGAGGGCCAGGGTACTGTCTGACAGTCGTGTTCCTTTGGTACAATTAGCCCTGTACTACTTGCCACACCCTGGACAGCAATGCACCACGTCGTGCACGAACACATCACATTCCGTACAGAAATCGTGGCCGCAGTCTGGACATCGATACCGACCCAGCGGGCTAATACCTTCCGAGGCAGGCGCAGTAGGCGGCGTCGTTGGAAACGCACGCCCGCATGCATGGCACATGCTCGCTCGCTCGCCGACTTCCTCCGCTGACGTTCTGCAGACTTTCATTCAACAAAGCCACCAGAATCGAAACCGAACCATCGCTCACACAGTTTGGTATGGCTTGACGGGAAACAAATGATGGTAACTTCGTGCAAGATGCGGAGAACTCACGATCATCAAGCCGCAGATGTCACAATCCGTCGGAACGTCACATACTTTGGCCATGCATCGCGGACAGAGAAAGCCCTCGCTCTTCATGTCCGAATGACACGCACAAAGGCTTGGTGGCGACGAGTCGGGGAGGCGCGTCGGAAACCCCATCATCATCAAGTCTGCAGCAGGGTTACCCCCTCCGCCGCCAGCGCGGCCCGCAGTTCGTTGGGCTGGCGGAGGAACAAGTTCGAACAGTAGATCTCTAAAGTGTCCTTCGTTCATGGCTACCCCAAATCGACCTGTCCATCTCATGAGATAAAAAAGACTGCTTCGTCGTGTCGACTTACCACCTGTTTTGTCACACATATCTCTACATATCTTCATCTCAGCCGCCAAGGCGACCACGGATATTCGAATTTTATTCCGTACGCAGGCGTCCACCGTGTCATGAATGTTTCCCGGATCACACGTCGTCAGCGAGCCAAAGATGATGAGAATTTCGCGCGATGAATGAGTAGGGAGGTGACTGCAGCTCTCAAAATCCAAAAAGAGGCAACATGAATTGCGCTCACCTCATGTTGCTCCGCGCCATCTCAATAGCATTCTGCAAGCTCGGCTCGCCAGCAGGTTCAAGTTTCGTGCGGTCACTGAGCGACTTGAGCACATCCTGCGGGTTACCTGCAAACGTGCGTGAACAGAAATGCCGCCAAGTCAGGACACTATTTTACCGGACATTCCACCGATACGTTCGCCAACACCACCACGCATACCAACGACACCAATCTGACCAAGGGGATTCTGGTCAAACCACTCCACAACAAATTCGCGCGCATACTGCAGGGATAGGCCAAACCGAGTTGGACGCATATCACGGTCCATCATCATCGCCGACAGATCGAGCAGGAGAATAAGGTGGCGGATGATGGTACGTCGAATGGCAGCAGCCGGCGCGAGTAGTCTAGCAGTCGCAATGAGGAGCGCGAACGGATGAGAATTAATGTGCGTGCCTTCGCCGTCTGCCCCTCGCCATGAGGTCCTCGACCGCCCCTTGTAAGCTACCCGTCTCATCTTCCTGCACGGTGTCCCATGACCGCGTGTAGGACGCTTCCCATGTATACGCTTGCTACAAGCACAGTTCAGACGGAGGATGTTGGAGGGACTGGGGGCGTACATCCTTCGCTTTTCCCTTTCCCTTGTCCTTTTTACGCTTGTCTGTGGCCTTGCTTTTCCCCTTGCCTCGGGCGCGGACTTCATCGTCCCCCAGCAATGATATGTCAGAATCTGAATCTACATCCATGTAATTTGGATCCGTTCGCCTTGGCGGCGCCATCGTGGGTTTCTTCACCGACCTCTTAAAGGTCGAATCCAATGCGTGGGCCGAGAGTAGTTGAGTCTAGTCGCCAATGAAACTGAGAACGAAGTGTACAGTCAAGAATGAATACATAATACCCACAAACACTAGTGCTCTACTAACTACTCTTCCTATATAGGAAACTACCAATCGTCTTTGATGATGTCCCCTCTCATGATGATATCGTTCCAAACGCTCTCCACCCATCCCAAGCAATCATCTACCTGTTCAAACACCTCTGCGATGGCTTGGCTCAGCACAGGATCCTCGAACCCCCTCACGTCTGGGACGACCAGAGGCGAACTGTAGGGGGGTGTTCGCGATCCATCCACAAAATCGAGTACCAGCCTTGGTCGCCTGCCAGCCCATTCCTTGACCCTCCCTGTCCGTAGAGTAGTATGCTCGTAGCCTCCGCCCACATCTCGAGTGACCTCCCCCTGACGGCGTTTCACTAGCACGTTGGAAAGTTCTGTGAGTAAACGGCGCTGCAACAGCTTGTACACTGGGTCATCAGCTCGAAGTGTTCGATCGACAGCTGCGCGCAGTGTTGCATCCCCATCCTTAAATGTTGGGGTGGAAATCGGGGTAGAAGGCGTAGCGATGGCTCGTTTCCGCGCGCGCACCAATTCATCGGCGAGGTTAATGAGTTTGGTATCGCCCGCGCCTGGTTCCCCGGTGATCTCAGCACGTAGGAGTGTCCAGACGCGAAACATGAAGGAGTCGGGATCAGGAGAGTCGGGCCTGCCAGTAGAAGGGTGAGTGGGCGCAGGCGCAAGACTACTCAGGGAAGCAGCAATGACAAGTGCTTGCAGATAGTTCTGTAACTTCAAGAGGGCCGGAACTGAGAAAAAAAACACGGGTGGGAGTATGTTCGCATTCGACGCGAAAGACTCTGCTGTTCTGTCACCGTCATGACTAGAAGATGCAAGTGAAGCAAGCCCCACGGTTCTCGATGGAAGGGGACAGAAGGCAGGAGAAGACGAACCCAGAGCCTGGACGATATAAACAATCCACACGAAACGCCTTTCCGCAGAAATGGTGCTCAAATGGTCGGGGGCGCGCGACTTGGTCAGCCATGAGGTCCATGCTTGGATTATTCCATCTCGACGCCAAATGTCGATCACGATCTCTCGTTCCTTTGTCTTGGCCTGTTTCGCAACAACAGACCTAAGATCATGTTCTGACATACTTCCAAGGACGAACTGAGAAAGATCATCTTTCATGATCTCAGATAGCTTCAGAATGTTTCTGACGGTCTCGGTTACTAGTGTGGCCAGTGCGACAGGACGGGGGGATCGAATAGGGGGGTCATCTAACGGTCGCTGAATGGCCTCAATTTCCGGATCACGAGCTGGGGCGCATCGTTCACGAAGACTAGCCAAAACCCCGCGAAGATGTATAAGGGTAGAGTCCAAAGGTGAAGACGTAGGGGAGAGGGGACTGGACAACGTCACCAACACTGGATGGTTGGGCGGCAAGAGGGGGGAGAGCGTAACATGGAGATCTTCGTAGAGCAACTTGATGCGAGAAAGCTGAACGGAGGGCTCTGGATTGGAAAGGCTGTCCGTGACCTGGATGAACCTCAGCCGTATGCACATGGCGGAGGCGGTGAGGTTCGCACCCCGTCCCAGAAGGCCTTGTGGACAAGGTCCTCGACCTTGCTGTGTAGCGTTGGCTTTGTGTTCCCGTCAGCAGTGAGGTGTGAATGGGACATGACGGACAGCAGAGATTTTCCCGGAGGAAGTACTTGAGTTGGATTCGTGGCAAGGATATGGAGGAAATACGCATGGTTCAGGATGTCCATGAGCTCAGTGGGGAGAACGACATGCCCCTGGTTGGCCACGAGTGGGGATGATATTCCCTGCGCGGCAGGTACGGCGATGGGAATCTCTTCACTCATCTGTTTACCTGGTTCGACGAGCGCCTGCGCGGATCTATTGGAAGGAGATGTGAGCAGGATGCGGAGGGCATCGACGAGCTCGTCGTTCTCGGTGGAACGTTCCCAGAGCCCACAATCTTGGAGGAGCTGGAAGTTACGGTGGAGAGCACCCCAGGATAGTGGATATGGGCCGTCTGGACGTCGCTGGATGTCTTTGAGGACTGAGATGGTATCTCTGAGGAGGGCGCCGCCCGGTGAAGCGTCGACGTGAACGCTGAGCTTATTGAGGATGTCGTCCATGAGTCAAGCTAGGCGGCCGTGTTGGCTTCCAGTGACCACTTAGGGGACGTTGTCTCCCGCCACCTGCGTCGATGGACACCCCGAGCTCGACGCCGACCGACGGCGCATCTCCGCACCACAGCAACCCCGTCGTTGCCTTCATCATTGGCCTCGCCATTATCCTTCTCGCATCTGTGCTCAACGCAGCCGGTCTCAATCTCACAAAGCTGGATCATGTCAGTCTCTGAACCTTCACACGACTATTGTCCTTCCAACGCTCCTCCCTAGGTCCGTACGAATGCTATTCCAAAGTCTGCTCGTCGACGGGACTGGCTACGGCCATTATGGCTCTTGGGGATGACCCTCTACATCTTCTCACAGCTCATAGGGAGCACCCTTGCCTTGGATTACTTGCGAGCGGGCAAGTCCGTCCTTTCCCCTGACAACGCTTTGCCCTCATACATCTCCACTCAGAATATGTTGCTCCTCTCGGCTCCACATCTCTCATCTTCAATTTTCTTTTTGCTAGGTTTTTGGTCGGAACTCCAGTTACCCGAACAGATATATATGTCGGTCATGGCTCTGTCGGACCTTCCACGTGGCTAACCATCTCCCAGGGTACAATAATCGTGGTCGTTGGAGTTATTGGCATAGTTGCATTCGGTGGTATCAACAGCGGTCTCTCCTCGGAGACCAACGTTGACCATCTCACCGCGCTCTGGAGGAGGGGTGGATGGCTCGCCTTCTTCTTCGTCATGTCAATCGCCCTACTCATCGTCCTCAAGTTCACTTATTCCCTTGACGCGGTCCTTGCTTCCCGTTCTGATATCACCTCCCAGCCCTTCACAGGCATGAGCGCGCGCAGATCGCCGTCACAGGGGGGCACCCTCTTTAGAAGAGCCAAGAACACCTATGCCTCTTTTTCACTTTGGGTCAAGGAGAAGCTCGAGATTTGGACAGCACCCAAGGACGACAGGCAGATCGCATGGATCCTTGGGATTGGTTGGGCATGCTGCGGCGGCGGCCTCGCGGGTGGATGTCTAGTATTTGCCAAGGCTACGTGTGTACCCCATCACCCAAGTTACCGTCGATTGTTCTGAATCCTTGTAGCGTCAAATTACTTACCGGAAGTTTGTCGCATGAAAATCCGGGGAAC